>JANSTW010049457.1:0-23290 GCA_027564275.1 Diadocidia ferruginosa
TTGTACTTTCGGGGAATTGTCGTTTCGGGGAACTGTCGTTTCGGGGAATTGTCGTTTCGGGGAATTGTCGGTACACCGGTTTTATTTAAACTAGTTATAATCGAAAAAAAAATCCTATTGTTATTTAAAAATCGAAAATGGAAAATATTTAAATTTAATTTTTTATTGGCACAATTTTCTATACAAACAAAAAATAATAATCAATTTATAAATTTAATTTTATAACAAATATCGATAAAAAATTCATAAAATTAATTAAAAAAAACTCTTAATATAATAAAAAAATAGGCTTTTTGTTTTAAAAATATTGTGTTTAAAATTATATATATATATTATATTGTTTATTATATATAAATGGCAACATATGCGTGCTCAAATTTATATTTAATAAATAAATGCCATGATGCGATTTTGATAATGATGATGACAAAAATAAACATTGTATAAAATTAATATTTTGACAGCCGGGACTGATTGATTTCATTTAGCTATATAGAGTATAATTTTTCCATCATCCATTTATTAAAATTTCATTTTTTTTGTTATTTATATATTAAAATCTGTATAGAACAAAAAAAAAACTTTATATATTGATGAGCAAAATCGAATAATTTTGGCAACATTTTTTGTTGTTGTGTCATTGTTGAAATTTGTTTTTGATGAGCTTAATATAATAGAATTTTGAAAAAATATTATACACTTTTTGTGCCACCACACACACCATATTGTGACAACGATTGAGGGGTTTGTTTTCTTTTTTGTTTACATCGCGCGCCCCCTTTATATATAAATATTAATAAATTGAACGTTTATTTAGAAGAAGAATGACCCAAGTACAAAATTTTATTTTATCTTGGAAATAAAGTGACAATATTAACATTTTTTTTTTTGTAATATAATTTTAATAAATTTTATTTAAAAAAGCCTTTTTATTTACTTAACGTTTCGTCTAATATATGGACATCATCATAGACTTGAATAGAAATTAATGGAAATTTTCTTTCAATCTGTTATTTTAATGACTTTAATTTTAAGAAAATATAAAAAAAAAACAATTTGTTAATTTTAATTGTTTTTCTGATTGCTACTCGAGATAACATGATTTATAAAATCAAATTATTTTAAACTTACTGCTTAAAACAATTTCTCTTTTGTGTAATTATACACTAAAAACTAAATGAAAATGTCAATATGCTTAAAATGTTTTATAAATTTACCTAAAACTTACTAGATCAACTAGAAAATGTAAATAATTGTGTACTTTCTTCGTGAAATACCACATGACAACTGGAATTTTGACTATTTCGCATAAAGTAGCAAAGTTAGAGTTTGTGTTAAAAAAAATTAAGGCAATACACAAATAATTGAAATTGTTTATAATGTAATATACAAAATATATGTAGTTACGTCATTATTCTGTTACACAATTTGTCACATATATACTTAAAAGATGTCGAAATATATACAAGTTATTGGTATATAATTTCGATCGTCTATAAATGCGAAAAATAAATATACAATATATTTTTGGTTGATTGGATTTTAATAAAATTGTTCACGCTTATTTTCCTAATATATATTTGAATTATAATTTTGAAACGTTTTTAGATGGATTGAAGCTATATCGCATATATGAATCGATGTAGCAAAAATAGCAATTTGTCATTTTTAGACTGTATATACTTCATATACGTATGTATATAAAAACGTATACAACGGGCCAGTCACTTCAATATAATTATTATAAAAATTATAATCACAAGTTTGATGAAATGGAAAATTCTTCTTTCTCTACGCATTTAATTGACGCATTTTTATGATGTATTAGGCTTATGGGCGGCCGCTGTCGTTCATTAAAACGATAAATCATTGTGTTGTCATTAGCAAAATTTCGTTTGTTCGAAAAGAAAATATTTTTTTTCTGGGTAAAGAGGCTATATAGAGTTATGTTATAAATTTGACCCAATTTAACTATATATAGTTAAATAGAGGAAAACCCTTGGGAAGTAATTCCTGCATATACTCGAAATGTAAGCTTTATTGTATGATATAAAAGTCAATTTGGTCAATTTTGATCTGATTTTAACAACTTCTAAATAAAAAATACATTTTATTTGATCCAATTATACACGTGTTGCTTGTTTTAATGTTCTAAATAAAACGCATAAATCACATTAATTCTATTATATATACCTAACCATAAAACTCAACATAAAATTACGAGTCTATATATGTCCAATAAAGAGCATAAAAATTACATGTTTATATTATGTATTTGTGTATATATAGGAAACAGGAAAGTGCGATTCACATCAAATAAATTTTATTATATACAACAAAAATGGTTATAAAATAAAAGATCATAAAAATTATATAATATAATAATACCCGACATGTAATAAAAAGCATATTAGATATAAAATAAAAATACAATGTCCCAACATAAATATTGTTAATTGACTGAAGTATAATTGATTGTACAAGAATTAATTAATGAAGAGTTTATAGGATCTACATTTAAATTCTTTAAATCAAGTTTTACTAAAATAAAGTATCGACCGTAATATTATATAGCTATATAGATATCGCGACATGAGAACCATACAGTTCTATCTGATACGTAATTCCTTATTAGGTAGAACTTAATGGTTCTCACATTGCGATATAGATAATTACGCAGTTTCTATGGAGGTGTTAAAAGCTTTAATAAAAATCTATATAAAAACACACAATATAGTAAATTATTATAAATTCCTGCATAAAATCACCTATTTAGAATATAAAATCTGCAATTACTAAATGTGACAATAATAATATTTTCTCAATAATAACATAATAATTCATAATAAAATGTTAATAAAATAATACAATATTATTTATTATTCTTTGGTGCATTTGTTGAATATAATATATTTGCATAAATTCATAGAAAAAAATCCATATTGTATATCATATTATCATGCAGCAACACCCTTATCAATTTATAGTGTGTTTACCTTTGTCGTATCCATTAAAAATATGTATATTGTACGTACACATACAACACCTATCACAATATTGCAAATAATATTTTATACATTTCATTTTTTTTTTCGTCGTACAGACAAATCCTTTTCATATATAATAAAAATATTGTATGCACTTGTAATACACTCGTAAAACACTTTTATTATATTTATATAATATTTTGCATATAAAAAAAAGAATTTATACATTATTTTCAGAATAGCAAATTATATACGCTTTTATGTTCTCTGGGTTTACATGCATTTTTATGCAGCACCGCTGCTGCTGTTGATTGTAAAAGGCTTCTTCTACACGTTTATTATTATTATTATAACAACTGCAGCGTAAAGATCAAAAAGGTTACAATATCCAATCATAATAATGAAAAACATGCGAAGCTTTACAAACAATAGAGGATTTTTTGTCGTCATATACATGAAAATATATAGAAGTGTTAAGTTTCTTGTTTTCCTTATTTATTTTTAAATTATTTAATTATATAATATTAATTATTTTATACAAATAAAAAACTACGCCATCCTACTCACCGAGCTGCGTTAATAAATTGACATATTTAATCTTACACAAAGACTTAATAGATAAGATTCAAACTCATCATGTACTAAAATTATTTTCCTCCCACTCACTCCTTCATAAGTCAAGCCTACTTTACAAATATTAAATCATCACCTATATAGGGTCCTTTCTCCCTCAAAAGTAAACATTTTTAATTCAAAAGTCAGCTTTGCCTTTATACTGCCTTAAATTTACTTATTTCCTTAGTGAAAAAAAGCCAATGCCTTAAAAAAATCCCTCCTATAGAGGTCAACTTCTCTCTTTAAAATTTATCCCTCTATATCTGGAAGTCACGTTTTAAATTGAAATCATTCCCCAAAATGTCTCAATCACCGAAGATAGTTACCCTCTTTGCTGCAAAAATTCACTTTTAAGTCATTCTTAATCAAGGATACCTTCGTATCTCTCTTGCAAAAGTTACACCCCTCCCCTTCCCCGCAGTAGTCTCTTTAATCCCTAAAAATATTTTAAATTACATTTCCCTTAAAAATCATATTCTTAAAATTATCTTTTTTGTGGAGGAATGATAATTTCGTTTGTATGGGAAAATGTATTTGGATATTGTCTTCGGGCGTTAAATCCATTTCTAAATTGTTTGGGTCTTATGTCTTTGGGCGCTTTGTTCATTTTAGAATTAAGAAAAAGCTTTGGGTCGTATGTCTTCAAGTATTATGTCATGTCAACCCAGCGATTTGTGCAAATTCACAGTAATCTCTATAGTAAATCTATATAATAATCAAAAACACAGTATACAACACCAATATAGCTTTAAGCTATTGACATATATATCTATAAAATCATCTTTTTTTATTGATTGTGATAATATTTTCATAAGCCCCACAACAATTCATAAAAATAAAAGAAATTCAATATCGACGAAAAAAATATTTATTCAGTTTATTATCATTCCATGGACGTTTTCACAATAATAATATTTTGTTATAGTTTATTATATCAATAGATTCAAAAGCCTTTCGCTATATGTTTTAACAAGAAATGCGATATATTTGGGCTATTTCTGGGCATATATAGTTCATTACATTCTTTATATTATAGTAATCCACTCCATTTCACCAAAATGTATAAATTATATTATAGGAAACACTAATGAATACCAAATATATTTTATATGATGTTTGATATAAATATTAAATAAAAATGTGAAAATCATTCAAGAATTTTCTAGCATTTTCTTTAAAATGTATGTAGCAGCAACATGTTTCGGTATAAAAGATTTGACTTGTGGTTTGAAGAATTTTTTCTGTATATAATCGCAATCCCCCAGTTTATAGAAAATTTCAGATAATTTTAATAACAATAACAATAAATACCTTTCTTTGGACCATATATTTTCAATATACTTTTACCTATATATAAATGAAACTGACCCTTAAATGTAACCATTTTTGTCCTTTATATAGAAAAATCGCGAAGCCATGCTACAGTGTCAACATATAAAATTAATATTGATTCTTTATAATATTTTCCCTCTATGCGTTTAAAACATTTTCCATTATATTGAGCTGTTGAAATGTGAAACTGCGTTTCGTATATAATATTACGTTTCTGTTATACAATTCTCTGGGCTTAAGGTAAAGTAAAATTTGTCGAGAAAATTGGTTTTGAGGAAAATACCTTTAAGAGTTTTTATCATAGAAAACAGAGAAAAGATATAACGGAGTTTCCCTGATTTATAATCAATTTTGACAATATTCTAATTCGATTTTGTATCAGAAAGACTTTTTTAGATACACAATCGAATTAGAAAAGGGTCGAAATTGGCTTGAAAATGGTTAGTAAATTATATTTTAATCGTTGTATATATAGCGTACTTACTAACAAATTTTTAACTTAATAAAACATGCTTTTCATCATAACTCGACTTTTGCCACCATGCCTTGAGAGCAGAGAATTTTTATTTTTACGTTTAAGTGTCTTTGAAAGGGGTTTTCATATACATAAAGGTGTTATACCGCAGTCACCATTTATAAAAGCCCATTTGAGGACGATTTTTTTTCGTAATTTACATTTTATTATTATTGGTAAAGAAAAACGATACTATTTACTTCGTAATAATTAAAAAAGAAAAAGAAATTAGGAATTTTACAACTAGGTATATAATGTCAACAATCAAGTCTGAATTTGTAGTCTATTTAGCCGAGTTTTAATTAATTAATTATAGAATTTACTCACTTTGAGAGAATATAGATAATTTAATAGGATCACTTCGGAAATCAATTATCAATTATTTCGGAAATTAGAAATCATTTCTATATTTAGTTTTTCTCTATATCTTTTTTTTTAATATTTTGCAAATTGTTTCAATAACTAAAAGCTTTCAAGGCCATTTTTTTGTAAATTTATTGAACTCCCAGACAATTTATAACATTTCCATCAACCAAAATTCCCAATTTAAGGTACAGTCACATAGAGACAAAAAAAACACACATTTTCACGCATTCTATAGAAAGCGCAAAAAAGCTCGCCTAGCAAAGTGTTGTACATTCTATATTTTACACAGACATTTTTAATATTTTATAAATTTAACACTTCCAAGTGCTTTTATATAATAATATAAGATGGAAGACATAATTCTCTATATGTATAAAATGTCATTTAATTTATATAAAATTCTATATATAAATATATTTTTACACCACACTTACCCTTATTTGGTATATATGAGAGTGTTGTGTCTGCAACTATATTTATATATAAAGGATGGAAAAAAATGGTTGACACTAAAGGAACCAAAAAAAAATCCAATTTCCAATCCAAAAAAAAATTATATATCCTTTTTTAGCTAACTTTATAATTTAGACACAAAAAAAATTATTGAAATATAAACAAAATTATATAAAAACACAAAAGCTTCACCACAAAAATTTATATAATTGAGGTTATGTTACAATATGTATATAGACGCAATTAAAGCTTATTAGACTCAATTATGTATAATAGCTAGTTATATACTCCCAATTAAATTCCAATAATTAGCTTTTTATCAATTCAAGTTTCACACAACACACAAACAACAAAACTTTTTGATTAATTACATTTAATTGTTTCATATAAACAAACAGAACGAAAAAACAGAAAGCACCGGCAAAATGAATGTACACAAAGCATCAATTTTATTATTATTATTTTCTAGAAAAACGCCGACACAAAACGCGTCACAATTGCTTGCACCACACAATGAAATCGCAAGTTCTATTTTCAGACGTCCTATGCATATTATTCTATATGCGGATTTCAGTGTATTGGTTCAAGAGCCAAAAGCAAAAAAAGGAAACTTAAAAAGTGAGTATACAGAATGGGTGAGTCGCCGCTGGGTATGTGGGAAAATAGAAAATTCTGCTTATGTCAGAGTGTGTGTGAGAGAAAATATTTCATAAAAGAGATTTTTTTTTGTGGATAATGATTTCCTTTGCAAAAAATCTCGCACATTTTAGGTATGTAAGCTTCGTGAAAATTGTTTGAAATGTAATATTGTCAACTTGAATCAATATTAAACGTTCGTGAAATGTAAAGTTAAGTAAAGATTTCTTTGAATTAAAAATGTTTATTGTTTTAAACTTTTTTCAATATAGACGCAGGAGTAAATTTTAGTTTTAACAGATAGCTTTAAGAGATTTTTAAACATTTAATGTTTTCTTTTATTATAGAATATTTAAAACAATGACAATTTTTTAAAGAAAGCTTTTAATTTAAAAGACGACCTGACATAACACCCAAAGACCTAACACCCAAAAGCTCTAACAAGCTTAAATCACACGAAAACTTGTTTTTATTGTTTGTGTCCTTGCTAAAAACTGATAAAAAACGATAAAATTTCTATGCTAAATAATATTATTATAAACAAAGCGAAGGGTTTATATATTGGCTATCATAACGTGTTTTAGAATTAGAAAAAAATAGAAAAAAGCTTCAACAAGCTTTTGGGTGTTATGTTTTAGGCAAAAGATTTTAAGAGTATTGGTATCCACTTAATTGGAATAAACTTTATAATTCTTAACTTAATTATCAAAAGCTTTGCCAAACTTAACGCAGCATCAACGTTATATCGACCACAAATAACCCGATAAAAAAATTTACAATTTTACTAGTGTTAGTGTTGTGGCTCTAAAATAAAAAAACTCCTCGTCGCAAAGTTTAAATGTTATATATATCTACACGAGATCGATATTGTTACAACATAAAATGGAATGCGGGAACACAACACAGTGTGTGCGGGGCTGCTGACTGGCTGCTTGGGGTGGTATAGAAGTCGTTTAATGCAATTTAATGTATATAATAATATATTCCCTATTTAGGGTAATTTTTTGTATCACACAGACAGTGGTTGCGTACATGCGCCTCTTCTTATATAAAGGATGATGAAAAGCCCATATCGTATGGTATATGGGTATATACTACACCTGTCCGTCAAGTTACACGGTGTTCTGTTTACACTGTTTCAATTAAAGAAAATTTATAATAAAAACAATATATTGCATATGCAAGTTGTTTCACTCACTTCCGCACCTTATTGTATCAGATACACAAAAATATAAAAATGATCCTTATGTTTCTTCGCTTTACATAGATGATGTCTTATGAACATGCGTTTACTGAAAGCTCACCTAATACCACGGCTTTTTACGTATATCAGTAGCGAATGATGCATTTTTAGAGTAGACAACTTAATAAAATTTCTCGATAATTAAAAGAAATTTTAAGAGAATTTAAATAAAATCTCAGTGTTTAATAAAAATAAAGAGATTAGGAATCACGCGATAGAAACTTTGCATTTTAGATATTTTTTAGAGAAAATACAAAAAAATTAGTGAAATAAAAAATAAAGTGAATTTTTAAGTCATTAGTAGGAGTTTTCCTTTAAATTTCCTTATAGAGTTCATAGTAAATAAAATTATTTCGATATTTTTAAATTTTCTCGTAACATTTA
Organism: Diadocidia ferruginosa; assembly: GCA_027564275.1. Taxonomy (NCBI): domain Eukaryota; kingdom Metazoa; phylum Arthropoda; class Insecta; order Diptera; family Diadocidiidae; genus Diadocidia; species Diadocidia ferruginosa. The sequence goes on from JANSTW010049457.1 coordinate 8,531, forward strand.
TTTTATAAAAAATCTGTCGATTTTCCTAATTTTATTAGATTTTTGCATAGATATAGCAGGCATATTCTGCTATCCTTTGATCTATCGCCACTGCTAAAAATCTATATATACCGGCTAAAACTTTCAGTTTTCTATCCTAACTTTGACGTTTTTCCGAATAAAACATAACTTCCATGCAAGTCGAGGGTTAGGTGTAAATTCAAAGTTTCCATGAATATATTTTAGCTTTTATTGTATGTGTGAATGAAAGTTCACTTTCATTGCTTTTTAAAGGATATATTTTGTGTATAGTAAATTTTGTTTTAAAATGTTCGTCAAAAACAATCGGCAATGTTCGGTGTATATAGTTTTAGAGATTTTTTTTGTTTGTGCTCAAACAGGAAAATATTCTTCCTATATATAAGCACACAACAGCTGATAACATATCATAAATATTGCGGCGAATTCCTTCTTTTTTTTATTCAAAGTACGTGTTGTTGCGTGTATAACTTTATATATAGTTATTTTAGGGTAGATATAATATTTCAGAAATGTATATATATATAATATAATATTCGTATATATAAAAGCTTTTCCTTAACTCATAGGTATAGATAAATGTTGTGTAGAGGCATTTTCCTAAATATTATATGTATAATGCTATATTATATAACATATAACCCAAATTTAACTGTATACAATAAATTTTCGAGGGTGGAAATAGAAAAATTGTATGTTGTATTTACGGTATTTTTACCATGATACGATTATTACAGGTTTGGTTTTTCGTAAATATATCCTATATTTTCATTTTATACATTATACAAAACAAAAAACTCCTATTAAATTATTAATTTTCTACATTTGTTATATATAAACGTAACGTATATAATATTATATATAGGTAGATAGTAGATACCTATATATAGGAATGTATACAATACAAAAAGTGTATTTATGCGGTAAACAAATTTGTACTTATCCTTTCTATATTATCATTGCAGGATATTTATATGTAAATTTTTTCTATATCATTTGTTCTATATACATAATACTTTTATCTATATATAGTTTATTGTATATCTATATAGAATATTATAAAATATAATTTAGTCTAATTATGTATATATGTATTATGTACCTATATATAAACGTAAATTTCATTTATATCAAAATTATATAAAGTACAATTCTATATAGTATACATATACGAAAAAGGATACTTTATACTCACATTTTTTTTTTTGGGAAAATAAACCAAATTATGGTTTTGTTGTTTCGTATAAATTTATATACACATTTAATGGGATAACTCATATATAAACCTTTGTATAAAAAATATAAAAGCTCTTATATATAATATAGATTAATGAATTATACAGAATGGATATCTCTATATATAATACACTTAATATATAATAAATTATCCTTATATTTCTTATATACATTACGATTAATAACGAGTATATACAATATATGTATATACTATATATGCGGAATATACTCTATAATTTACGTTAAAATGTAATTCATCATTATGCCATTTATTAAAAAAACGAAAGAAAAAACTCGTAATTTTAAATACATTATATAGAAATTTAATAAGGTAATTTTCTTTTCAAATGTAATTATTTTCGTGTAATTTAATTTGGATTTTTTATTTCGTATATTATATACATAAGTTAACTTTACAATCTGACGAAAATGATTTATTTTGTAAATATTTAAATTAAATTAAGTAAAATAAAGGTACTTAAAAATATTGTATATATATATAGGTCTCATGGTAATTAGATGTATGTGGTGTAACACTAATTATAGATCCTATCTGTTATATTTTATAACTTAATAAATTATATGAAAATAAATATGAACAGATTAAATTACTGCAAATTAAAATTGGTTTAAAATTACTTTATGTAATAAGTAAATTAGTAACATTATATACAAATATATATAAATAAATTTCAAATAATAAAAATATAAATAATTGTTCATTTTAGTAGATGTCACCAGCTTATATTATTCAATATAATGATACAATAAGCGAATACCTTACACCATAATCTAAAAATATTTAGTTACACAATGAGAGTGGCCACATCTTTGGGAATTAAACCTTGAATTTTGTAAAGAAAATTTAATGTTTAATTTAGCTTCCCAAAGATGTCGCCACTTTCATTGTGTATCTATAATATTTTTCGATTATGCATATACATATAATTTTTTTTATAAAGATTTTTATTAATTTTAAAAATTGTTTAAATATCCTACATATTGTAAGAGTTGAAAGTTTTATTTCTTATTGTATTAAAATAAGGATTTCTAGGATTTTAGATGTAAAAAAATCTAGATTTATTCTGAAAAACAAGACAGGTTGAATAAAGGTATCTAGAGAACATTTTTTTTTTCAGAAAACAAAAATAGACCTTTCTTTGTTGTGCATTTATTTATATAAATAAAGTGATTGTTTTTCTGTATATAGCTAGAACCACTTTAAATATTGTTTTTTAATGCCTCGTATTTCTTGCAAAAAAATAATATTCTACATAATAAAAATAACAACAATAATAATAATAATATATAAAACAAACAAAAAATATGTGTAACCTCATCTCATTCACATAAATATATACTTAACATACACTTCAAGTCAAACATATAGAAGAGAAATCTTTATCATTAAGTTTAATGGATGTGCTGTGCGAGTTAAGGCTTCAGATATGTCCTATATAAAAATTATATGGTGTGGGAGTGGAAATATAATAAATGTTTATACGAATCTTCTTCATTGCCACATATATGTATATATGTGATATTAATGATTACTGCACATTTTTATTGCCAAGTGTATTTTCATAACCGTTATTAATATTGATATAGATAAATATGGAAAATGTGAAAATAAAACAACTGTATACATATTGAAAATTTGAAAATAACTTTACAAGAGCTGCGTTTGATTATCCAGGATTAAAAAAATTAGAAACTCAAAATCTTGAAAATTTATAATTAAGATTTGATATCGACCATATCTAAGACAAATTTTAGTTTGTGTCAATATACCAATAAAAAAAAGATTACTTTTTTGAAAATTGACATTTAATTCTTAAAAACAATCCTTTTAATTGTTTCCTATCATATAATGCTGTCAATCTTGAATCTTCTTAATACAACTTAAAAAACATTAAATTTGGTTAAAAAATTTATAAATATATAGGGCTCTGAATTGAAAACAGAATTTTCATTCGAAATTTAGCTAGAATATTTTTTAAATTGATTAAATTAAAATGTTTACCGGATATAACTATGTTATTTCTAAAGTTCTTCACAACGCCAACAGCAAAATGAACCAGAAAAAATACACAATACCCACAAAATTGTATCTCATCAAACGATACTGGATAATTTAATTTCATCATTGGGATGGATATAAAATATTATATAAATTGATGTCCTAGCAAACTTTAGGCAATGATGCGAATAATTATATATTATATTATACATGGCTCAGTCTATATAAGTATTATATATATATATGTATAGTGTATACGAAATTGACCATGTGATATAATATAACGAAAATAGTTTTTGTGGTTTTTTTGGTCTGTTTTATTTTATATGTATATATTTTTTATTTAGGAAAAGGAAAACTTATATACTTTTATAGTTGAATAATAGGAAATTCGAGAGAACATCTCTTGGTATAATCATTGTCAACTATAATATAAGTATATGGGCAGATTAACTAATTTATATTAGATAAATTCAATTAAGTTTTTTTAGTCCGACTGAAAATCTATCAAATAGTTGATAACTATATTAATATCACTTAAATAATGAAATCTTGAAAAATGAAAGTTGTAAATTAACTATACATAATTCTATATACTTAATATTGCATACATAATACATATTCTCCCCGCATAAAAATTGCGACAATTTATCAAATGATCATAATATAGTATATATATATGGCCCCTTCCGATTATTATATCTAAGGATATGTAGCTCAAGCCAAAAAAACGATGAGAAATTCAATAATATTTCAAATCATAAATAATTTTTATTACATATAAATATGAAAATCTAAAATCCATTTAGGTATAATAAAACGAATTAAAATAGTTTAACGCCAGCATTAATACAAATTGGATAAATGTCCCTTTTCCATTACAGTGTAATGAAATTTTCCAATCTAATAATATATCTAAGTACATTTTTATATACTATAGAAAAGGACATTTTTGTGTTAAAAATATATATATATAATTGTGAATATTATCAATGGTGGACGGTCTATTTGCGCAAGAAGGTAAGCAAAGATAATATGTAATTCATCATATACAGTAATATACTAATACAGTATATTGGGTAATTTTTTAAATAAAAATGATTAAAAAATTAAACTTATACAAATAATAATGAGAATAGATTAGAGACAAACGGGCTAGGCAAAAATTTATAAATCATAAGAAAGTAATCTGCTCGAGTATGGGATAAAATTTGTTAGTATATAGAGGAAACAAGCTAATCGGACAGAAAAGTATAGTTCACATATTTTAATTTTAGTATATATCACGACCCCCTCATATTTTTCAAAATTATATTTTATGATTTTTAGGTTATGTTTATTTTCAGTAGTTTTTTTAATTATTTAGTTTAGACAGTTTAGGTTTAAGTTGCTTGTTTTATTATTTATCTTCTATATATTATATCCAAATATTTAAAAAAATATAATTTACAACAGGTGACTACGTAAGAATTATATTATCTTTAAGCAAACCTAAATAAAAAAATTCAATGTGTATAGGTAAATGATTTGTGTTTATATACGAAAATACACATATTTTGCCTATCCCTATCTATTCATCTTTTAAATGTTGCGCTCATAAGTTAACTATTAATTATACGCCCCAATCTATATTCTTTTCAGTTTCTGAACTTAAACTTTGAACCCCTAAATATTAGAAAAAAATTACCGCTCGCCACTGATATTTATTTCAAATAACACTTCTATATAAACAAATAATAAAATGTGACTCTTAAGATTTTTCATAATATATAATATCCACACATATCGATAATTGAATTTCTATCATTTGATTTTGTAAAAAAAAACCAAACAATTTGCAAAAACCCATATGAGTTCCAAAATAAATAGGATTTTATTTTTGTTATTTGTATAATTTTGTATTTAAGCCACAAAATCTAATCAAAAAGGCGTTAGACTATGTATAATGTAATATTTGTTGTGTGTGTGCAAGCAAATATATTTGCTCGATTGACAAAATGTATATAACAACATTTTCCTCTATTTTGGTTTCGGGTTAAATGAAATTTTGTATACAGATAGGCACAGGATGTATAAATATAATATATAATAAAAAATCCTTTAGGCAACTAATTTTGATTTTGGCACTTGAACAAAATAATCCCTTCGGCGTTACTGACACCGCACCGCAATGGGTGTAGTATTAAATTTTATAGCTTTTAGTATGCTATATGTACTCAATTTTAAATGGCAAATATTTTGCAAAGACTTTCAGTTTATTTTTTATTTATTTTTATAAACTTGTTCAAAAAGGAACACTATCTAGTAAAAGATAGAAAAAAATATAATTACATTTAAAGCAAATAACCAAACAACAAGTTATTTATTACCAAGACATTGTACGACTTTTGACGAGATTTGTAAAGGGGAGGATTGTAATGACCCGGCTACTATTTTAATGTAAATTTTTTTTATTTATATGAAAATATTTAAACACACAATGTTAACACAAAATCTTTTCAAATTTAAATAAAATATTCGGCATATAATAAATTATTTACATGATTTTCATGTAGAAGCAGATATTTTTCTATCAAAACTTAAGAAACAAAAATTAATTCGGTAGAATTTAATTATTTTTAAAGAACGCATTAAATTTTCATGTGGAAAACGATTTTTCGAAAATTCACAAATAAATTAAATTTTGAGATATGGTGATAATCTTTTCGTTAAAGATGAAGGTTTTTTTTCTTGAAAATAACCTCTAACAAGATTTTTGACTGAGAAACAGAGTTCATATCAAATATTTTTATATATCCAAACACCTTTGCGGGGATAATTTATGCATCATTTTTATGACACGCATAAACCGCAAAATAAAAAAATACAACAAGATTAAAATTTTATGAGGATGTATATTATTGATCAATAAAATGTCAAATGGAAGAAAAAATTGTGTGAATTTCACCGTGTTACTAAGTTAATATTATAACTTGTGCTCTTGTTTGCAATCGATTTTTTGCTTACTTTCCGACCAGCATATATAGCTTTTATAAAAGCTCAGAATATACAATGACAATTCATTATTTCAATAATTTTAGTCAAGCTGTCATATATTATCCTGTATATTATATAATTTATTGATCAATACCATACAATTATAAACAGATTTTCTGTTGTGGTGTTTAATTTAAGTGCTTTTCCATCAACAACAACAAAAAGGTTTCTTTTACATTTTAAATATTAAAAATAATAATAAAGATTATTAAATTTTCTCATGATTTTCCTTTTTTGTATATACGCGACAGCACAACTCCTGCTGTGCGAATATAACTTGTCTATTGTGTCTTTTTATAGAGAAATGTTATTTTTAAGCATAATATTATAATATATAGAAAACAACAACGAAAATCTTTTGTTTAACATTTTTTTATCCTTACTATGCTTTTAAAATAAGGAAAATATTTTCTTTTACATTTTATGATTTTTCATTGTCGTTTTTTTTGTGGAAGCTTTTATCTTTGTGAAAAAGAAAAAAGTCATTTTCACACTTTATATAATTTTATTTGATATATTTTCTGAAATTCGCAAATATTTTTAGACAAGTTAAATTAGGGTACTTTACAGTCGTATAAAAACAACTGTAAAAGAAACGAAATAAATAAGGAAATTTTGAATAATTATTATTTAACAAAAAGTGCGTTATTAAATCTGTTTTGCTCCCCTAAATATATATTCAATTAAAAAAGTTGTACTTTATTTTTTTTATATAACAAGTTATATATATAAGCTTTTCGTAACAATGCAAATTTCTTTTTTGTTAACAAAATATAGCCCAAGGAAATGTCAACTATGCGATTTCAAATGAAAATTGCGCTGACAAGTTTGAAACGAATTTCGCATCGCCCACAATAATGATTAATCCAATTTATTTAACACACTTTGAAATATCACACAATATCCAAGCAAATTAAAAAAAATATATATTTATAAATTATATTGTCTTGGAAGAAAAATTTTGTTTATTAGAAAAAATGTATAGATATAAACTAGAGAAGCAATCTCCTTTGATTATATCGAGGATTATCTATATTACAAATATTCCTTTTTTTATTAAATTCAGATATAGCCCAGGGTTATATAAAAGAAATTTGTCCTTATATACACAGAAGACATTTAATTAATCACCTTTTTCTGGAACATGAAGAGAAATTGAAATGAAAGTGTCTGCAATATACTGTATATCAATAGCATGCTAGGTAATATATTATTGAAGGGTTTGGTGCGATAGAAAAATATCCCACATTCGAAACCCTTTCAATATATATAAAGACCAACATATTTTTTTGTGGTACCAATACGGCTCATGAGTTAAATAAAATTAACATTAAAATGAAAAATTACCGCCATCTTAAATTTTCTACACTGAAAAACTGACGGCAACATACAGCAAAACAAACCTATATGAGCAGATCACACAATGTTTCATTGAGATTATTAGCTCAACATTAGCAAAGAAACAAATTATACAGGATGATTCATCTCAATTAATCTCTTTTTAATTTTAATAATCCGTTTTAATCTAATGTAATAAGTAATTAATTAAAAATAATAAAATAACTCATTTATTATTATTTTGACCTTTTTTAGTAAGACAAAAAAATACGGCAGTTATTATAAAATCTGTAACTTTCCCATTTTTCATTGCAGAATCAAGAAATTTTTACAAAATGTGTTGAAATTTATGCTCATTCTCGTGATAACTCGGAAATATGATTAAGTTATCATGTACAATTGCCATTGGATCCGACGATATATATACCTTACCTATACGCATATGAAAATTGAAATTTATAATAATGTTCTGTATATTATATAATATACCTGATGGACTTTTTTTACGAGCAGATCATTTATTAACCGCTCTGCTGACAATATTATTTTATACTCATTTTCTCGACCGTTGAATTTAAATTTTCATATATTTATTTAAAACGGACAGAATTTAACAATACTAATATAATTTTACCTGTAATAATATACACAATATACATTTTATTTATATGGGAATGACTGTATATATATAGCGATATTTTACCTTTTCATATAAGATATGAATATAATTATGTATCGCCAAAATATAGGCAATTTTGTCAGCGCATTAGATCTGTTGCTCAACTCATTATACCCCCTTCATTGTAAAGTTTATGGAAATTTGAGCAGAACAACGGCAGAAAAAAGAAAAAAATGACTTTTGTTAAAGTTTGGGAAATAATATTTAGGTATATATTTATACCTAGGCTATAACTGACAGATAGGAAATTACATGCCATAAAATAAATTCTATATATCGCATGAACATGTTATATTATATTATTATAATAAAGTGATGTCCGGGAAAAATCATACACAATATTTAAACTCATCTATATATGAATAACAAAAGAATATTTTATAAATTTTCAATTTGAAAAGTTTTCAATAGCTGATTACAAAATTGCGATAAAGTTTTTGACATAAATGATGTAGGTACATATATAGATAATAATAAAATGAGCGCGTCAATTCATTCAAATATTAATAAATGATAATAAATGTGCGTTCATGCTATGCGATTGACATTATTTTACATGAATGATTGTCATAAATTGGGCTTCTAATTTAAATTATCTATTATATTTGAAAAATTATTAAAGCGTTTACATATTTAAATATTTGTAAGCAGGCATTCGGTCTAATTCAAAACAAAGTTATTCTAAAATTAATAAAAGGACTGGCTGCTATTATATATAACTTACGGTTAGATAAAATGGACAGGGAGGGAATAATGGAAAATATTGTATATATATAGTGCCCGTTTTCGCAGAGTTGTGTCTTTTGACTTGACTTATGATCCTCTAATCATCTTTTCCTGGAAACAAATTCAAATAAAAATGGGTCACCAGTTTTCCAAAGGTCGTCGAAGGGTTAATATAGTTAATATTATTAATATATGAAATGTTGGTAATAAATAGTTGCAATAATACACTTACAATACTATAAACTAGGTTCAGATTATTTTATTGCTACCGATAAATCAAAATTTATGATCTATTTATTTAAAAGCGTTTTTATATACCGCATATAAACGCATGTGAACAAATATTAACAAATTAATGGAATTTGCATATAAATTTCTAACTATTTAAGTACTTAACATACATGAATATATCATTAAACAAATAACACACAGTCCATATAATAATAATAATAAAATTAAATCATTTTTTTAAACAATTTACAACAAAATAGAATAGGACGGAGCGTAACTTGGTGTTTTTCAATTTTTGTTGCCTCCGTTGCATTTTCTAATAAAAATAAATAAACAAAAACTTGTTTCCGTCTGATAATATTCTATATTCAGCTTCCTTTTTGATCCTGTTTAAAAACATCAGCTAAGAACTATACTTAAATAATTTACCATTTTTAGTCAAAAAGGAACCTGAATATTATCAGAAGAAACACATTTTTTGTGGTTTCTTTTTATTAGAAATGCCAACTAACGAATTCGAGAAAAAGCAAGTTATACGATCTATCCTAATATATAATTTAAATAAAGATAATAAAATATAAATAGTTGGATGGCAAATCAAAAATCACCTGGCCGTAGTATAAAATATTTATGCGCGCATTTAAATATATTTTATTCGCTTATGTATAGAGATAGGAAGTATAAACAACACTTTTCACTTAATTTTATGTGTGCGCGATAGGCGTTGTTACATGTGAATAATAATAATAATAATAATAAAATAGGTAAAATGTCATAAATTTTAAATTCCCAACTAAATAAAATAATAAAAATATATTTATGATGTGCGATTATGTGTACTTTTCATATTATTGTATACGTTGTGTAGCCCAAGTCCATAAAGCATTAAAATGTTTTTATATTCAGCAGCTTTATTTTTATTATTTTATTTATTTAATACGAGTAGCTCATTTATATAATAAACGTATACAACAATATAATATATGAATTTGCAATGTCACCGCAACGAATATATTGTGGTAATTTATGTTTTCCTTTCTGCGGAAAATTTTTAGTCATTTATCTTCTTCACTTTGTCGTATATATATGGAACTTATCAAAATGAAGAAAAGAAAAAAAAAACTAAATAGAAATGAATACGTCATATATAGCACTTTATATATAAATGGTGAATATAATCTTCTTTGATATTATCCTGATTATATATAAATAATACAGATACAAGGACCTGTAATATTTTCCCTGTTTATTGGACTAAGTAACTTCGACCCACTTTCAACAACGTTTTCTATACATAATCGCAGTGTTCTGAAACAAATCAAATCAGACCAAATTTAACGCACATATATTATGACAGAAGGATTTTCTAATAATTATGATATATGAATATATTGTTTTAATTTTGTCCAAGAATCAAAATCATAGACAAACCAGGTAGATTCACATATAGTTGAATTGAGAAAACCTATATAGTAGCTCCATGTTCTCCATATGACATGGTATATCTGAGCCAGGTCAATAATAACAGGACACGATATCTTAATCTATTGACAGGACAATCTCAAAGGCAGCGCTCGATTGAGTCCGGTTCGTTCCCAAAACAACAGCTTCGTCAACTCAAATTTTGTGAGGTCCCTAACCAATAGGAATGGATGCCAATACCTCAGTGGCAAGAGAGAACCGCAACCAGCAAGAGATGTCTAAATGAAACAGACTCATAAGTGTGTCTTTTCTGTTGAGGTTTTAAACGTTACTCAGGTCAGCCTCCTTTACCTTAAAAAATTTGGAGAGTACTTCAATTTGAGTGGAAGGAAATTCTTCACTTCAGCCACTTTTAACAAGAATACGTTCGAAAAATTTAAAAGTCTAGTAACATCGACAATTTCTAACCGATTTAACCAAATCATCATTTTTTTTATTCAGAACCGAAAGAACTTAAGGAAAATAATACTTATAAGTCTTCTTTTAAAAAGGTGTGGTAAAAAAATGGCATCAACGTTGAAAAAAAATTTAAAACTCAAAAATTGCCAACGTTCGATCAAAATTTGTCTATTGCCTATTAGAACAATATATTTGTATTTTAAAAGTAAAGACTTTGTACACTTAAAAAAATTGAAATCGGGTTAAAAATGGTGGAGTTAGAAATTTAGCCTTCTTATAGCCTGTTCTTCAAAGTTCGACTTCTAATTAAATATGGAGTCTAAAATTAAACTCAGATACTTATAGCTTAGGGGTTAAAGTCAGTGTACGTCAGCTTTGCACCTAAAAAATTTAAAACATAGGATTAAACTCGAGGGACCCTTGGCTCAAGCACGTGGCCCTGAATTAATACATCGAAATGTAAATAAATTAATTTTCCTTTTTACCTCTAATTGATAATAAAATTTTAATGAAAAAAAAAACACGAAAAACAAAGGAATTATTCATTTAAAACGTTTTATGATAGACGAGTCGTATGGTGGTTTAACTGGTTTGAATAAAAACATTAAAATAGTTTATTGTTAACTATTAACTGTGGGTTTATTATTATTATGGTGCCATAAGCCAACAATATAATTACTAAAAGTCATAAAGCACCACCAGCGTGTTGTTATTTGCGAGTTCATTTATCTCGCTATAAAAATATTAAAAATATTAACGCCACGCATAGCAAAATAATAAACGATGTTTTGTCCTTCTTATATAGTGCATAATGCACATGGTCACCTATATTTAATAAGTTTGCCGTCCTCAGAGAATATGTATTTGTTAAGATTACGCACTAATTATTTTTTTTTATTATAAATAAATAAGTACATCAGCACTAAAAGGCTATTTTGTACTAAAAATTTAATGTTTTAAAAATATTATTGTTAGTTTGATTAAATATTATTAGAGAAAGCGAGATAAAAAATATAGTTCAGATTTTTTATTTTTTTTTTAAATAATTCAAAATTTACAACATGTTTTAGGAATTCTCGTAACCAATCGTAATTTACCTATTAATGAATACCAATTTTCGTTAAGATTTCTATAAAAGTTAAAATATTAATCAAATATTTTTTTTTTAATTTATTAACTATAGAAAAGCTTTGAATTTGCGACTTGTTATTTGGAATTCACGTGACTATAGTGACACAATTGTATGTATATATAGAACATTATATAATATAGATAATGAAAACATAATTTTTCCTGGCAGCAAGTAGAAAATAAAATTGTTTTTCATTTTATTCATTGCGTGGTGACTCAATTTGTTAAACAATTGTTCCGCATTATATTGCTCTATTCTGCATTTATTTTGTTATGATTTTTTTTTATTATACAAATGTATATAAAGTTAACAACAATTTCGGTTTTATTTTCATAAAAACCCAAAAATTTATAGTGACTGTTGCCAAAAATGTTTTACATATTATATTCATATAGGTACCTATAATATTATAAAACCGCAATTTTAAAAGTAATCATTTTGAGTTAGTTGTTTATTTTTGCAAAATTATCGTTAAATAAAAGTGTTTTGTTTTTATTAAATAATTTACTTTTTTGATGTGAAAATTAAAATATTGGCGAAAATATAATTATTATCCTAAAATATTAGTCCATTTTTAATAAATATTTAATAAATTATTATTATATAAATTAAATGATTTATTGGTGTGTTACGCGCATCAATTTAATTTAATCATAATTTATTGAAATAAAATTCACAACATATTATATGTGATATTTATAAATATTTTAAAATAAATTCCAATAAAACAATGTTTGTACCACCCAGCGAGGCATAAAGAAAATTTAGAGTTACTTATAACTCTTAATTGTGTCTCAATAAAATCATCAAATAAAATTTTCTTTAGAAAATTATACAACTGTGAGTTGGCTATATGATTTCAGTTCTCGCATCTTAAAAATAAATACAAAACTCTTCGATAAAATTGTGCAAAAAATGTTCACCCGCATTTTTCTATATACAGACACAATAAAATTAAATTTCCTTTTAAAAAAAATATTTTCAAATTCAATCAATTGCGATTTTTTTTTGTTATTGGAAATAAATATTATTTATATTGAATATCCATACAAGCGTATCTTTTAAATTTTGTAAAGTGAACAACATACCATTCAGTGGCGAGTGGTAGAAATTTTCCAATATACAGCAAAATAAGTCGTAACACACACGAATATTATAATATTAAATATTCACAAAATTGATTAAAACAGTTATTTTTTAATAAAACATTAATTATTTTTTCGGATGAAAAGAAAATTTGATTAAAAATCAAGAGGTTTTCAATACAAAAAATAAAATTTTAATATAGAAAAGATAAATTAATTAAATTAACATTCTATAGAAAATGAAAAGAATTTCGTAAAATAATTAAGTTTTTCGTGCGAATAATCACGTGAAATTTCATATAGAAATAAAGTAAATTGGTACCATAAGGGGAATTATTTATTTTTCAGTTTTTTTTTTAACTTTATTAGGATTATTTTAGATATCAGACCCTGTTGCCCTTACAGTCCGCTCGGCCACTGATAATATTATGCCACTCCACCGCCCATCATATCTTAAAATTGTATATATACAAACGTCTGCATCTCAATTGAAAAGTGGGACCATATATATGAATTCAATCCCGCATTTTCCAAACGGGGGCCGCCAAAAGATTGTCGTTCAATATTTTTTTTAGTGATAAAAAAGGCTCTTTCTTCAAATATCGGTCGTATATTCAAAAGATTGTATTATATATCATGCTCGCATATTATCCAACAACAATAAAAAGAAAATGTTACACAATATACCGCATCGTTCATCTTATAATATTGAATATACATTTATACAATTGAATTGATTTATATTATTGTAAAAGATAAGAGACTTTATAAAGAATATGAAGCTATATGTGATGCGGGTGAAGATGGAATAAAAATGTTGCCATACATAAATGCGGAATGCCCTGCTGAATTATTAACACAAGAATTCATTGAAATTTTTAAGATTTTTATTCAAACTTAAAAAAAATTAATGAATTTTTCAAAATTTAATAAATTTAATAAAAAAAAACAAACAATGGTCGAATCCTTTGTAATTTTCATAAAGCTATTTCTATACGCACATAAATAAGCAAAAAAAAAATTAAATTCTATAAGAAACTGTTTCCTTGCTATCTAAATAAAATAAAAAAATTTAAATCCAAAAATTACAACAACAAAAACTCCCTACGGCCTACGCCTTTGGAAAATGTTATTTTAATTTTTTTGAGAAACGTCATTAATTATAATTATAGTGCAATAACATAACATCATATTTTTAAAAGAGAGAATATATATATAAAGTGCCTGCGCAGTGCGCTAAAAAGAACCTTATAAATTAAATTCTCTCTTATACGGGAAAAGAAATATCAAATAGATGTAGAAGCAGGGTTGCCAGACGTACAATAATTATTGTATTTGTACAATAATTTAACATAAAACACAATGTACAATAATAATC
>JANSTW010049458.1:0-12851 GCA_027564275.1 Diadocidia ferruginosa
AAAGACTGTGCAATTTAATATTTTTCCAAAAAAGTTTCGCTGCGTGGCAAATTTACTTTGATGCTTATATAATAATATCTTTTCACTAATAATATGACTAAAGCAACTCTATACCTATTTTCGGTTAGTAATACCAATGAAAAGAGTATACAGATTTTTAATAAATGGTCAACAAATCTGTTACAGTTAAATATTTGAAAAACAAACTCTTGCCCTATGGTAATTTGAACGACCATGGGGAAACCAGCTAATATCTTAAATTTAAATTAAATATCCTTAAGTATAGCAAATTTGAATCTCAAAAATATGGGTTAAACAGCGATGCTCAAATTATTTTCTGTTATCTATTTAACTTCGTCAGCGATCGGGATAAATCTATACAAAATGTTATTACTAACGACCTGCGGTGCATTTCCCTACGCCACTTTATATGTCAAATTATAAAATTATACGCATTTATTTTTAATTTTAAGAATTTGTTTTAATTATTTAAAATATATACACAAATTCAAGATCCAAGGGGGTGCCCAAAAGTTCAAAATTTTGTGTTTTACGATATTTTATTTCAGCAAATTTCGCTGCGCGACTATTTTAATTTGATGCATATATAATTGTGATCTGTAACCAGTATGGAACAGTGGGTAAAGTCACGGCTCTGTAATCAAGAGGTTGTTGGTTCGAGGCTCGATAGGGCCAAAAAAATTGCACATCTGGGTTATCACCTTTCTTTCGCAGGTGTTTATTAAAAAGCGATTGCAGTGGCCCGGAAGTCACCTAAAGCCGGTGTCCGCCTTTATGATACCAACTGATAGGGTTCCTCATATAGTGTAAAACCCGGCCCACTGATTACCAAAAAATATGGCCATTGCGAGTTGCTGACAACACTACACCTTTGATATAGTCGTCAATGAAAACCATGGTATCAGATAGAAAAAAGGGGTAAAATGGTCCCTATGCTCCCTCCCTTTGGAGTAAAGGACACAATGATGATGACGATGATATATATATATGAGACCTTATAATTAATTAATCATTTTGCTTATCTTAGCGTGTTTCTTAAATAAATCTAATTTCTGTGGTACCAACTTGGTATTTTTGTATAATGTTTGCCATAATCATGTTTTTTCTTTGCGTGTATATTTTTTTAGAATAAATATAATTATTGTTTATATTTTCTATTTAAGGTCCTAAGGAAACGATATAATAATTTTGATTTCGCAGGAATGTTTGTATCTTAAATCCTAACCCAAAACACCTATATTATCATTATAATCTAAATTTACCTAAATTCGTTTTTTAAATAATCTCTAATACAAAAAAAACCATAAACACGTGTTTAATTATATTTAGTTGTATAAGTATACCTACTCAAAATACTATAACGTTTTAAATGGCCACATTTTTACATAAATTTATTAATTAAATAAAACTTTATATATAAAAAACCTTAATTGCGTGTACATTATATACTATATAGAAGTTTTATCTGCGTTGACATGGCTTTTTTTAAGTGATTACAAAAATTTGTGACCTCCAAATTAATAAAATATAATAATAATATGATGATGATAATGTTATTTCTTTTATTAATTCGAATATATGTATTCTTATTAAGTTAAGTTGTATATATACGAGTATATAGCCTACAATGTATCCATATTAGGTATATATTGATTATTATTTAAAAAAAATTGTTTTTAATTATTATATTTAAAATTTATTGTATATATTTTGGTAACATGTTTTAAAAACTGCGATAATATGACGTATAAATCCATATTTTTATATATTTTATAGGCTTTGTAGCCTATGGGATTGTGTTTTTGATTAGTTAAATAATTTCCATTATTCGATCTATAAATGGTGATTTTTTATTAGTAAGTTTCTATCACAAACTAGCACTAAACTAATAAAAATAGTGTTTTATCAACAAGATGTAATTGTGTATAGTATAGAGTAGTCAGTAGAGTATAACTGAACATTATCACCTCAATTTATTTTTGGGATTTTTTTCAATTAAGGAAAGAGCTACATTAAAAAAAAGTTTAATAAGAAAATAGGAAACGGAGTGCGGGTGTGTAGATATAACGAAATTACGAAACCAGTTAAATTATACTCCTTTTCAGTAAAAGTTAGCTTCAATAAAAAACACCATTAGATTTTAAATCGTAAAACACACATTTTATAAGTATATAAATTACAATAAATAGACATCTTTTTACAACAAAAGTGTATTTTGTATCGAAATTGTTATTATAAAACTCACTGTTAAAATATTATATTGATAAGATATGGCGTTTATTTTGTTATCACGAAGACAAAATTGTGACAATAAATATAATACAATTCATCTATATACTACTTGTACATTGTACAGGGTGGCACAAAAAGAAATTAACTTTTTTTGGCTTGAACATGAAAAATTATGAAAACTTGAATAATCGACCTAGCGGTCTTTGTGGAAAGGGATTTAATATTTCAATAAAAATGCACTAAGTATACTAATTGTAGACCACCGGCCTACGTTCATAACTCATGTGCTTAGCACATTGCTGTGCTATCAAAAAGACTGTTTACTGTTGCGGACCTACGTTTTCGGTTTTATTTGCTATCAATACGTATACGACCATGAGTATAACATTTTTCGTTATATATTTTTTCCCCACTCTCAAAAAGGAGTCTCTCAGCCTTTCTGATGACTGGACGTAGGTCCGAAAAAGTAAATAGTCTTTTTGATAGCACAGCAATGTGCTAAACACATGAGTTATGAACGTAGGCCAGTGGTCTACAATTAGTATACTTAGTGCATTTTTATTGAAATATTAAATCCCTTTCCTCCGATTATTCAAGTATTCAAGTTTTAAAAATAAATACGGTCGATAAAATAATTTTTCTTTCCATGAAAAATTATATCCCGCAAGTGTTGGCCATTAGCAAATTAGCTGCTTCACAAATTCGTGCTCTTTCCAGCATATTGTGGTGTACCGTCTGGTATTATTATATATTTAAAATTATATATTTAAAAATATAAAAAAACAATAAAAAGTGTTTGGTTTAATTAATTAATATTTAGTGGTTGGATTACCCGAAAGAATCTAAACTAGAAGGCAGGACATCGCATTTGGCGCTAACGTGGGGCATGAACCCACGACCCTAATATTAAGAGTCTCATGCCCTACCTTGTTGATGTTCCTGGACTCTTGAACACTGTTGACTACACGTTCAATATTTTTGCTCCGTTTGGAGCACTGCGTACGGTAGTCTTCGTACGTTTCTTACTGATCCAGTTTCTTCAAAATGTCCAACAAAGCGGTTTATTTTAGCTGCAGAGGGCAGATTTCTTACATTGAAATATCGCCGATATGCTCGCCGAGGCTGCTTCTTTGTGTACTGTTCCATTATAAATTTACCAAGCCTTATTTATACAAGATTCTGAAATAAAAAAAATTATTAAGAGAGCCCGCATTTTTTATAGCATGTTAACAATGAATAAAACTCAGAGTAAAGCATAAAACATTTTTATAAATGTTGTTATTTTGTCAACTAAGCTTATTTAAAACTCTTGTACCGGAGAGCTTAGATAAAATATTAATTGTTTTTTTAATTCTATATATTCCTTGTTTATATATCTCGCAGTAAAGCGTGACGGAAATGTAAAAAAAATTTCCGTTATAATTAATTTTAATTAAATTTTACACTCCTGCATTTCTAATATACTTTTTTACATACAAAAAACATGCAAAATCAAAAAGGAATTGCGAGTATATTCATTATTGTTCATTGTATACATCACAAAATGAACTTCTATATCTCAACCTTAAATGTAAAAGTTATTTTTTATTAGGGAAATCAAATCATATCGTTCTTTTTGCGCTACCCTGTATATAATATATTTAATTTACTACTTGTGAATTTACTGTTTGAAGGATAAATATATGAACATGCGAATAAATTTGATTTTGTTTCTAAGCTCACGACTTTATTTATATAAATTCGCACATTAAAAATAGAATATTATACAATATTAATAACATTTTCATTTTCTAATATGGAAAATACACTCGAAAATACATTATATAATTTAATGTGTGTAAATATAAAAAGTATATAAGAGAAGAGAACATTTTCGTATGGATGTGAATCACATTTTTTTAAAATTATTTTCTTCAGAATATCCTTGATGTTATTTTCGATACATTCTGTCTGGTTTTTTAGTGTTATTATAAGAAATTTTATTTAGTGTGTAAATTTATTTTGAAAATATTTCCGTATTATATATGTTATAGAAGATAGATCTAATAATACGACTGTCTATATAGATGCAAATAGCCGAATCAACCAGAAATAGAATTGAATTTGATAGAATAAAACAATCCGATGATTCTAGCAGTTATACAAAATATAATATCTAAATTTACTTATGCTGTAGCATACCTATCTAGTATATGTATGTATATGGTAAAATCATAAAATTTGTCAAAGATATGTTTATAGAGTTTTGAATAACCGCACGTGCTGACGAAGGAAATCATACCATCATATGATATGATAATAAAACTAAGTGTCAGCTTGTTCGTTTTCTTATTGGTTATTACGATGCACGTTTTTTTCGATTATTCTATTTGAATTTTCCAAGCCATAAATATCAAACAGAGTAGGACGTATAAGTATATGAAATATGATCGATCTGCATATCAAACATTCAGCATTTTAATTATCATCCTCTATATTTAATTTAATTTCCATAAAAAAGTAGGAACCAAGAAAATTTACCTTATTTTACTTTACCGCAGTAAAATGCTGTTGATATTTATTTATTCTCAACAAAATCTTAATGTTGTTACTCTGAAAATATATGAAACGTTGCGTAACGATGGTTGTCGTGAATGAAAAGCGAAAAATACGTGGATGAGAATTTTCATCATCTTGAGCATATACACAGAACAACAATGGGAATCGTAACTCAATGCATAAATCTGAATATTTAGCTTAAAAAGATTTATCAGACAATACAGGTATATTATGGGGTTATAGGGGATTCCTATAGATGAACAAAAAATCGTTATATGAGTATTGAGTATATTTATATTCGAACCCTGACTTAGAGACGATTTTTCAATTTTTCTGCTTTTGCTGAGGTCACTATAAGTATATACTTAATCTATCATATCATCGAATATGCTTACGATAATGCCAGGCTATGACTTTTTTGAAATATTTTTAAAAAGTAATAAGAAATAAAAGATGAAACTAAAAATTAGATATAATTTTAGATCAAGATATAAAAAATGGCTATTAATAGAACTTATATTTAAAAATAAAATTTATATTAATAAATAATTTATAATTCACATTAAAATATAATATTATTGTATATTTATAGATAAACTCAAAATGTTTTACGCCAAAAGAAATATTTCAAAGAATTGTGATATGAATGAAACAAGGAAATGATTAGATTGCTTTTATTGTATTCATCATATCCAAATAAAATAGCCTTTATAACAACTATAGTATATATACTATAACAAATTAATAATATTTATCGAAAAGGTAAGTCAAATTTTTATTTATTTTAAATTACCTCTTTGAAAAATTAACTCTTTCGCATAAGTGAATTAATTCTACTTATAGGAATTTTTTTGTGTCAATATGAAAAAATTACTTTACATAAAAAAAATTTATTTTGAAGAGAATATTGCACTAAGGGTTAAGAACTATTTTTATAGAAATTATTTTCATAATAAATATTTTTTTTTAGTTTTAATTTTATTATTTTCTTTTATAACAACGCAACGTGCGAAAGGGTTAATGCTTTATTATTATTATATTTCGCTACTTCCATGCAATAACATCATAACTCGGAAAACGCAACTTTTAATCGTTCGTATTTAAAACTAAACGATATAATTAAATGCGATTTTTTTCCAAAATCAATTTTTTGTATGTTCAAATTAATTAGAAAAAATCTATTTTGAATAAAGGTAATATGTTTTAACCTGGAATTTTCGCATTTTTCGAAAACCGAAAAAAACATACTTTTTATGATGCCATTTCGTCAATTTAAAAGATAAAAGTCTAAAATTTTTACAGGATACGCAGATTTTTTCAGGGAACAGCCCTGTATCATTAACTCATTTTCCACATAAATCGAGTTATGATGTTATTATTATTAGTTGGAAGTAGCGATTTATATACACTAGCGCCATATTGATATCTTTTATAATTAAAACCATTCAATTATTAAATAATTTAGTAATAATATGCTATTATTCAAATTATTTTAAGTTAAAATAAAGCAAGAAATAAAATTTTCTTTTAAGAATTTTACAATTCCTTTTTATTTATTTCGATATTTCAATATAATTTCGTTATGTCGATTACGTTACAAAAACATTTTCCAGCACTGTAATCTATATATTTTAGATTCATCTATATACATAAACAGATATTATATAAAATTGTAACATCTATTTATTGTGTATAGCAACTTTTTAGATAAAAAGTATTAACACTCTTTAAAAAAATGGTAATATTTATTTTAATATTTAGTATATTATAATACATGAATAAAATGTTAGAGAACCGAATTAATACAATTTTAAATTGAACACTAATAATTATTGAGTAAATGAGTACAAATTGAAAAATTCCAAAAAATATATCGCTAATATTGTTGTGACTTTTTCAAAATATTTCTTTTGATATTGTGCGATACGATTCAAGAAAGTCTCTAGGTCAAGGGAAGGGGGGGCTGGTGGAGCTACCAACTATTTTGTTTGTACAAAATTTAGTAGGGGTGATATTTCATTACTCCACTGTTGAGTAAAACTGGTGTTGACAAAATTGAAGCAATGATAAGGCGTAGAAAGTGGAACGGGATTGTACATTCTCTGCAAAAACCTAGTAGTGACCTGGCCGATTCAAGGCTTCGTGGCGGCGAACATCATTGTAGAAAGCCAAAGCTGAAGAGAAGGAATGGCGTGAACTCAAGAGCATATATTATAGGGAAGTCGAAGTTCTTACCTGTAGACGAATTGCGTTTGAGGTCTTAAGGTGAAAGGGAAAGGGGTTCTTATATTTTTTTTTAAATAAGCTGCAAAATATCGAGGGATGAACTTCTATACCTCGTATGTGCAATATTTTAAATCTTACAGGAGAACCAAAAAACTACTTATTTAATGAACAGAAATATTTTTCTTTTACAATTTTTTTTTAGTAAACTTAGTAAATAAAATTATTAAGTTTAACAACAAAAAAATGATAAAAAAAAATAATTCAGTTCATTAAATAAGTAGTTTTTTGGTTCTCCTGTGAAATTTTAAATATTGCACATACGAATTGAAGTTCATCCCTTGATATATATGATACTTTTGAGAAAGCTTTTTTAAGCAGACAGATTTTGACAAATGTTGGTAAGGTAAGTTTTTTTTAAATTATTTACTCCGTTATTACATTTAAATGAAAACTAGAAAGTAGTTAAAGTTGCATCTCGATTATTATAAGATTGTTCCAGAAAACGTAGTCCTACAGACTCTATAGTATTACATTCAGACCCAACGTAAGGTGTATAGTAAAATCAGCATCCTAAAACTGGGACACGGACCGACTTTTTTAAATTTACGCTTCGCTTTTTGTACGAAATTCATGACATACAATTTAAAATTTTAATTAAACCCAACTATATACGAATTCAGTTGTATTGTTATGTAAAATAAACATCAGAAAAAGAAGTTTGATAATTTTACTTTGAAATTGTATTAATCTGCATATATATCTTTATATAATATCTCGAATATTATTTATTAACATATTTATTCACTTGTTTGATGGCGAGGTCACTTATTTCCTTTTACTTAATTTAATATTTCAGTTATGAATATTTTTCAAGAAAAACAATATTTTCTGTAAAAATTTATAGTGTCAACGGCAATGTATATAATATATTTTATAGACCCGGTACACTGCAGACTTTATCGGTTATTTTAAAGCATTTTAATAACAGTTTTACACTATGCTATGTATAAATTTATAGGTTAAGATTTATACAATGTATAATCTAAATATAAATACTAACAACAATTACTATCGGATATGTTTTTTTAATAAATAGGTATATCCATAGAAAAAAAAATTAAATTGTTTTTGGTATAATATTTATAATTTTGTTAATATCCCGATTTCGATGTTGCATGAAGAAATAATACATATATACTTATTACTTATAGTATTTCTATAGTATATAGTCATTAGTCACACAATGAGAGAAAATTTCAGTAGCGACATCTTTATGAAGCTAAATTAAACGTTAAATTTTCTATACAAAATTCAATGTTTAATTTAGCTTCCCAAAGATGTCGCCAATGAAATTTTTTCTCATTATGTAAATATATATATATAAAAGACAATGATGTTATATAATAAATAGATTAGCTGAATGAAGATAATTAGTGTAATCAATCGAAACTTAAATACTATAAACTTGCTAAATATAGCATTTATTAGGTGAATATATGTACGCATTATATATTGCTCTATTATTATCAGAACATAATATTATATATAGCTACACCTCTTAATCCTAAAATGCGTGCGCTTTTATTTAATCGCTTACATTACTGGCTTTATTTTCGCAGTGTAGGATTTTTATAAATTAAATGCAAAGAAATATTTAATGTTGATACTATAAGTAAGTAATAAGTATAATATGCATATAATGTATATTGTATATTATAATATTTTATACGCAAAATATTTTTACAAATTTTTTTTCTCTTAAATATCTCGTATTGCTTTCAAGCGACACATGCATTCATTCGTATACAAGATTATAAAATATATTAAATTAACATACTAAACTCTAAAGTAATAATATAATTGAAATTATTCATTTATTATATACTAAATATATAATAGGTACACTAATAACAATTTATAAATAAAAATTAAATGCGGTTTGTGCGTGATTGTGATAATTATATATGTTGTACCTACATTACCTATAAATAATCTTATCTTTCGGTACTCTGAACATATTTTCCCGAAAATATTGCCCAAAAAGTAGATCAAGGTCATCAGTATCGCATCAATTAAATAAAATTAATAACATTTTTTATCAGACTATGAGGAAAAAAATGCAACATTAGATTTTGGTTTAATTATTATTTTTTACGTATAAGACGTTGTTACCGCAGTATAAAATTCAATGCAAATAGATAGGCAAAATGCTTTCTTGTTTTATAATCAAACAAGTAATATCGTCTATAATAACAGCTTTTTCAAATATATGTATCATATATTGTTTATAATGATAGGAATAATTTTGAGGGGAAATCACTTACGGAAATCATGGTAAAAGAGTGCGGAAATCATTTCGGAAATCAGAAATCATGGGACAACATTTTTGCCAGTGGTTTCCTTCTCGAATAAATTTGGCTGCGAAAACTAAAGCTATATATCACTTAACTCATCTTGTACCACCGGTTAACATTGCGGAGGTTTTTTAACAAACTAAGTGGAAGTTTAGAACTATGATTTATCTGCTACTTTTAGTTACACCAAATTATTGTATCTATATTTTTGGATAGGTATAAGAGAATGACATGTTTTTAGCCTTTTTTATTACTAGTATTTTCCAACATAAATATGGCCGCCAAAAATCTCATATTACAATGACATATTGCTAAAATACCTGCCTGTCCAAAGCTATCATCATCTGATACATTACAGGTGATTTAGATGTCCCCGAATATTCCGAGTGAAAATTCATGCGCGTTGGTATACATAGTGTATAAAAAATACCTGCACTATTCTGACAATAATAATCCAGATAAGAATGACAGATTTACCAAACTTCGTCCTTTTTTTGATATATTGAACATTTACCAAGTTCATATACAGTTTAGAATTTTCACGCCAAACCTTTCCATAGATGAACAAATAGTTCCGTACTTTGGACGGCATTCTTGCAAAATGTATAACAAAATAAATCCTATTAGGTTTGACTTCAAAAATTGGTGCTAACATCATCATAAGGGTATCAACAAATCATGCCATATTGATATGGTGGTGCTCAAACATCACATGACCAAGGGGTGATTTTTCACCCGTAATTTTCTGAGGAATTGGAAAGTCCAAATTGTTTCTATTCTAAAATGATTTCTGATTTCCGACTATATTTTCGTGATTTCTGAAATAATTTTCTTGATTCCTAAAATAATTTTCGTGCTTTTTCCCATGATTTCTCATCGCAAAAATCTTTGGCTTCTTAAAAATATAGCTAGACCATTACTGAACAATTTCTTTTTCTTCAAAAATTATTGCTTGCTTACACTTATCAGTGCACACAAAAACCCATTTATAAAATATACATCTAATAAGATATCGATTTCGAATGTTTGAAAAAAAGTATGACTACCTTCTACTACTCGTTCTTTATCGCCGATATATACAATTTATATAGTTTTTTTTAGTAATATATCACGAGTATATGTGATACACATTACACAAATTTATTATGTTTCCAAAAATATATATTAATTTTTTTTATTATCTTTGCCAAAATGCCACATTTTTATGACGCTAAATATCTCTATATATACCTATTATGTAATCACGTGTTTAAGTGTTATATATATTAGGCGTACCATTTTCATTTTGTAATATTTGTGTGTATTTGTTATATTGTCGATGACATCTAAATACTTTATAAACATCTTTAAAAATTAATTTAAAAAATACAAGGAAATGTTAAGATATTTGAAAAATGTTTTTTAATTGATATGACTTTATATATTATAGTTCTACAGTTAATTGTAGATTTTTCAATATAATTAGTATATAGGAAAATTCGATTTATTTATTATATATCTAATTTTGTATTAATATTTTTAATAAAAATTTTTAAAATAAAGAATAAGTTTATAGTAAAACTTCTATTGTACTATTAGCTTATGATGGGTGGAATAAATCTGCAAGTTATACCGCTTCGGTCGTGTAAAGTTTGAACCGAAAACGTGGTAAAAAGTTCTTTTAATCGTGTTTTGTGTGTAAATCATTTTACATCCCAATATTAACTTGTGTTTTTCTTAGATTTTTCTATAATAATATATATGTAAACTAATATATACTTATATTAGAAAAGAAAGAATTTTTATCGACCGTATTTTGAAAACTTAAAATATCTGACTAGCGGTCGTTGGAGCAGAGGTTTAAGTTTTCAATAATAAAATGCACTCAAGTATATTATACTAACTTGTAGACCCCAGCCTACTTTCATAACTCATGGAAAATTCACATTTTTGATAGCGCACATCAAAGGCAGGGTTCTCTGCCCAATGACCGCTCAGTTCAATATTTCAATTTTTCATATATACTTATATACTTTATAGTTATACAATATTTTTTCTTTATCTGTCTGTTATAAAATTACATAATATTATAAACATCTATTATTATATATAAAAGGTAGGCAATACACATTTTTCAAATAATATTTATATGTAGATAAGATTTATGAAAATGTGTTTGCGTCGTGCGTTGCATCATAATACAGAATTTAACTATAATATGCTCTAATTTTTCGTTCAACATAAAAACTATATACAATATATAAGAATACATTACGACATGTGGACTCTAACAAAATAATCACGATTAAATTGAATGCCTTGTTTTATTAAAGCTGTTTCATATCTTTTTTTTATAAAATCATCTTGGCTTCTGTTTCTGCAGTTAAAATAAACTAAACCAGAAAATTTAAATTATATATACATAGTACATACGTATATATTTTGAGTTTGTTTCAATTTACCTCCAAAATGTGTTAATTGTTATAACTATATATACCAACGAAAATATAAAGATGAAAGAGTACACATTTCAAACAATTTTTTAAAAATATTAGCACGAATTCGGTTCGATTGCTGTATCCTTTTTAATTAGATATTTTTTCTCATTTCCATATGAAAAACATGGTGACCGGACATAACACCCAAAGACATAACGCCCAAAAGCTTTAACAAGCTTAAACCGCTAAACAAAGATAAAATGTTCCTTCTAAAATTTATAAACAAAGCGATGGTTTTATATTCTGGCTGCTATGTTGTTTTTAGAATTAGAAAAAAAAGTTTGTTAAAGCGGTTGGGCGGTATTTCTTTGGGTGTTATGACATGTCACCTCTGGCTGATTAAGAAAACGTAATTTCAAAGTCATAAATAATTTTGAAAACTATATAGATTTTTTGTTGATCATCATCTAAATTCTAAATCATAAACAAACAAAACTCCCTACAATTATTATTAACGAGCGAGCTGACGGTCTGGCTAGACTATAGGCTCTACTCTGGATGCAAATCCAGCATGGGAAGTACATCCACCCTTAAATCTTATTAAGAACGCGATTGAATGCACTTCATGCGTATAGCTGATTTGAGATGGAAGAACTCTGTGTCATGTCGTAGGGCCAGTCAGGAAGACCTGACCATCTTACAACATAAAAAGAACGGACTCCCTTATAGTTGTCTCGTGTGGACTTCTTTAGATTGGTTGCTGTAATCTCCGGCCATTGGGCTATCGGAGTTCATGCTGTCAGATTGGGTATCCCAAATAACGAGATCTGTCGTACCTCTTGTGAAGTCAACGGGCCAGATACAATCGAGCATTTTCTCTGTGATTGCCCAGCTTTGCGCAGATCAAGACATTTATTCCTATAGGAAAGTATGTATTTACTGACCTTGATCAACTTTCCGACAAAGATATTAAGGAGCTACTGGGATTCCTTAATTCCACAAAGTGGATCTGAGCGGCTCAAATATTGAAACAAAGTTTCTCTAGCGTGTGGTATCAAAACGG
>JANSTW010049469.1:0-12848 GCA_027564275.1 Diadocidia ferruginosa
AATAAAATAAAATAAAATAAAATAAAATAAAATAAAATAAAATAAAATAAAATAAAATAAAATAAAATAAATAAAGCTTAACTGAACTAAAATAAATTAAATTAAATTGAATTGAATTGGATTTAATTAAACTTAATAAGTTTAATTTCAATTTAAATTGAATTAATTTGAATCGAATTGAATAAAATTAATTTATACAAAATGAAATCGAATTGAATGATATTAAATTCAATTTAAATTGAATTATTTTGAATCGATTTGAATAAAATAAATTTATACAAAATGGAATTGAATTACATTAAATTGAATTTAATTAAACCTAATCCAATTTATTTAAATTAATTTGAATTTAATTGAATTCAAATCAATTCAATTTAAAGTTGAAATTAAACTAAATTGATTTAAATTTTATTTAATTAAAATAAATTGAATTAATTTAAATTAAATTGAATAGAAATTAATCAAATTGAATTTTATTGAAATTGTATTTAAATAAATTAAATAAAAATAAATAAAATTAATTAATCGAATTAAATTGAATAAAATTAAACTTTATTAATTGAATTTTAAAATTGAAATGAATTCAAACAAATTAAATTAAATCTAATTCAATTAATTTAAATTGAATTAAATTGAATTTAAATAGTTTGAATTAAATTTAAATTAATTGAATTTTATTAAAATTTATTAAAATTAAATAAATTTAAATTTAATAAATTAAATCACTTAATCACTTGTATTACTAAAATTACATAAAAATACTTGAATTAGTGAAAATTCCTTTAAATTTAAATACAAAATAATCTTATCAAGTATACTATTTGTGGTGAAATAACAAAAGCTTTGATTTCGGACGCATTATTGGACCTATATATTCCAGTTTAATTGATTTCGATAGCTGATATTAATAATATATAAGCAACAATAACATTATTGTATGTATAGGCTTTTATCAATCCAATTCATACAACAATATTATTTAATCAAATTCATTACAAAATATATTGAACATTATGTAGATTGAGTGTTGAGAGCTTGAGAGCTTTTATGTATAATAATAAGTTATTGATTGATTGTTATGTGGTTGGTTTATTATATTGTATAATATTGTATGCGAAATGTTGTACGTTTCTATATGTCGTTCAGCAAACACTTGTAAAATATCTGATTGTTTTAACAATATTATGTTGTATTATTTACGCATATTATACAGAAATCCATTAAATTCAACTGAATTGTGCGAGGCAATCTATATGCAATTAAGCACACTAAACAAATATATCCTCTATATATTATAGTCTATACATCTTGTTCGACGAGGCTCTTAATTTACAATCTCGCAATAATGTATCATAAGGATATTTTCCAAGTATAGGGTTTTCCAATAAGAGGTGTTATTTTATTATTTAAAGAAAAATTCAATTTTTTGAGATAAATGATCGAATGTTTATATCAGCATAAAGAGAAAAGTATGCCATTAATAATAAAAAACAACATCACCTAAATGGCCACCACGACCACGCTTATAGGACCATATCATTTTCATGAAATTTGCCATAACTAAATCGCAAAGTGGCTGCCCTATGTCCTTGATAGCCTCACGAATTCCATCTATGAGATGCTGGGTTGTTGGCGTAGACCTTCGCATTACTAACTTGTTCCAAAAGCTCGAATTTGTCCACCAATTTCCGTATTGCGGTCCGACAAGGTGCTGCACAACGACCCAAAAATGCTTTAGTTTTTCGAATTTTGACAGCAAAATTTTCACCATTTTGTGAATTTTAATCATTTCAATGCGTTGTTGAAGCGTGTATCGTTCCATTTTAAGTAATAGCGTAGTTTCTACTTGTCAAATGTCAAAAAATAACAGCTTCAAAAGTGTCAGCTACTGAAATAGCGAGATATTCAAAATAACACCTCTTATTGGAAAACCCTGTATATGCGTGCGATTGTTAAAATATTTACTTTTTGATTGGCATGATATAAAGAAGGAGTGTACTGTGTCTATATTATGACAAATATACATTTGGATCCAATTTCGTACTTTATATAAATCGATTTTTTAATGTTTGTTATATGAAAAAAATATAAAAAGCAATTTAATATTATTTTTACATTGGAAATATTCCTTAAATTTGACATGTTAATGGCTTTAACATTTTCCTGTGTATCAATTGGACATTTTAAGGATATATCGAATTTAAAATGAATATGTTTTGCCTTTTGAAAAGAAAAACAATAATAATAGTAAATTATTAGAAATAAAATATTATTAATATTATTTTGTAAAAATTTAAATTTCATACAAAGGTGACGCTCTTTTACTACAAAGTTACCTGTATTTTCTCACAATGTCACCACCAAAAAGTCAACATTGCCGTAAAAAGTAACATCACCTTTCGAAAAGCACAACTTTGCGACAAATTTCACTTTTTTTTTAAGTCGTCTCTATCTTTTTATAAAGTTTCCCATAATTCAACTTTTTCCGTAATAAATCACTTCTTTACCAAAAAAATCATAACTTAGCACAAAATTTCCTATAAACCAAGGATACTTTTAATTCCAAAAAATTACTGCTTCATCGCAAAAATCAACCACATTACAAAAGATCATTACTTTATAGCAAAAGTCACTCTCTTTACCACAAAGTTATCTTAATTCTCTGACAAATTTAGCCAAATTTGTTGGCCAACTTTATTAACTCTTACCGTAAAAAGTCACTTTGTCTCCGAAAAATCACTGCTTTACTTGTAAAATTTAACCACTTTTACAAAAAATCCACCCGCCCAAAAAAAACTCCTTATACGAAAAACTTCCCGAAAAAATTGATACTACTTTAAAAAAACATACACCTTTACCCACGCAGTATTCTCGAAATTTTCCCGTTAAAAGTCACTTCTTCCGAAAAGTCATGCCTTTCTATAAAAATCTAATCCAAAAAAATGATTTTTCGCAACTAAAATAACCCTCCCACAAAGTTACCTTAAAGTCATCATTTCTTATATACATTTTACTTCTACTGCATAAAATCTCTACCATAAAATGCATCCTCTTTTACCACCTCTCTTTTTCTACAAAGTTTTTTAAAAGTTATTACTTCCCGTAAAAAATCACTTCTACCACTCCACCAAAAAAGTCACTCCTTAAAAAAAACTTATACACTAATTCACCAAAAATGTTACCACCTTTGATCTTTCTTGCAAACAGTCATTTAATTGTCAGCAGATTCTTCCGAATTTTCTAGAGAATTTCAAAACATCGAAATGGTTTCAATTTGATTATTTTTCTAATCGAAATCTAATAAGTTATTCTTTTAGAAAGCTCAATTAGTTGGTCAAAGTTTCCACCCTTTTTTATTGATTTTCTAAATTATTATCGTTTTCATATAATCGAGAAACTCCACTGTTTTGTATTTTATTTATTTTATTTTATTTGAATCCAATTTTAATGATTTTAAAATTATTAATTAAAAATCTGTCCGAGAACCCCCAGTATAACTGGGATGCTGTTTTTACTATCTTTTACCATTTGGAAACTGACACAAACCAAAACATTCTCTATATTAGTTCACATTTTTAAACAAAAGGTGTGAACTAATAGAAATTTACAAGAACAAATAAAAAGATGAAAAGCCTTTCGTCTTTTATCTAGTGAACCCAAATCGAAATGAGACTCTCGAAATGCAATCCTAAAGTATAAGACCATTAAAAGCTTATCCCTCCATTAAAATTTAGCCAAATCCGTCTACGGGTAAAAAACTTTAAATGCTCACATTTTTCAGTAATTTTTAGGAAAAATATCATATGGTAGTCCCCCTTAAGCTTTAACCTTCGAACTCCAAACCCAATTCAATAGTATGGGATTACCAAAATTTGCTCAAATTCGTTCATCGGTAAAAAACTTTCTTTATATGCTCATATTTTTCGTCGATTTTTACAAAACAAGTCGTATGCGGGAGCCCTCTTTAAGAACTTTCTATATATGTTCATATTTTTCGCTCATTTTTAGTAAAAGAATCTATGAAAGCCCCCCCCCCCCCTTTAATATTTCCTAAAAACCCTAAATTCAATCCGATAGCGTAGGAACACTTAGAACTCATTCCCATTAAAATTTAGGTAAAGCCGTCTACTGGTGAAAATTTAATATGCTCTTATTTTCCGGCGAGTTTTACAAAAAAGTCGTATGCCCCCTTTAGCCTTTGACCTAGAGACTCCTAATTAAATTCTAAAGTATGGCACTACTAAAAACTGACCCTTATCAAAATTTGGTCAAATCCGCTTACTGGTAAAACTTTCTCTAGATATGTTCGTATTTTTCGGACATTTTTAGAAAGAAAAAAATCGTATGAGAGCCCTCTTTTACCTTTGACCTGGAGACTCCAATTGCAATACCAGAACTACAAATTACTAAAAACTCACCCTGACCAAATTTTGGCCAAATCCTCTAACTGGTGTAAAACTTCCTTGAAGACAATATTTCGAGGACGGACGAACGGACGAAATTTTTTTATTTTATAGGAATCAGGGGATCATAAAACGTAAAAAATTGATTTCGGCAATTTGACCTTTTTGACCTAAATTAATGCTACTATTTTGGTATTTATGCTACTACTTTGGTATTTATTTATTTATTATTTATTTATATGGTTTTTTTAATGAATAGTAAAAGCAAATATTATTAATAACGAATACAAAAAAATATTTATTCAATACTCATTACACAAGCGCCGCATATTGTTATACGTTTAATAAATTATGCAATAAATTAATAAAAGCTCGCAAGTATATAGGCAAACACATTTATATAATAAAAAGCTTTAGAAAAACCATTTTATTTAATTAAATAAAAAAAGCCTTTGAATATCAAAATCAATTAAACTTTTTCTAGTGTTTTTTTCTATTTTAATTAATTAATCATTTTTATTTAACTCTCTCATTAATTTGTATTTTTTCTACATTTATTTGCACGCGCAGGTATACTATGAACAATTGGTACTTCATCCCGAAGAATGGATGCGAAAAATATTGAAATTTTTAGATGTGCCATGGAATGAGTCGGTGCTACATCACGAAGAATTTATAAATAAGCCTAATGGTGTTTCGCTATCAAAGTATGTACCCACCTATATAGGTTTTATTTAGCTTTATTTGTATCGATATAGTTAGTTCTATTTAATGCAACAAGGGCATATCTAAAAAATCAGGCACTTTGAGTAAGTTAGGTAATCTTAAATCATTTTAGTTTATCAGCATTTTTGGTCATTTTAGATCAATTTAAATTATGTAAAATTTGCAGTAGTTATTTGAAGCAATTTTAAGAAATCTTAATGCGTTTTAGAAGAGTTTCAGAAATTTTAGGTCATTTTAGGGTATTTTAGATAACTAATTTATTTTAGGTTATTTTACGACACTTCAAGCATTTTTTTACAACATTTTGACACATTTGAGGTATTTTAAGCCTTTTTCGAGGTAAAAGTCATTGGTTTTTTTTAAGTATTTTTGGTTATTTTTGGTCATTCTGAGCAATTTATTGGGTCATTAAAGTCATTTTCGATTGTTTTAAGGAATGTATTTTGAGTCATTTTAGGGTATTGGAAGTCATTGACATTTTTGTTATTTGAAGTCAGTTTCGGTATTTTAAATGATCTTATGGCATTTTGAGTCATTAAGTCATTGGCTTTTTTATGTATTTAAAGTAATTTAAGATTATTTTTGGTTATTCTAAGCAATATATTAGGTCATTTTAACGTTGGTAAAGTCATTTTTGATTATTTTAAGGCATTTATTTTGGATAATTTAGGGGTATTTGAAGTCATTGAAATGTTTTATATTTTTTAAATTTGAAGTCAGTTTCTATATTTTAAGCAATCTTATGGCATTTTTGGTCATATAAAGTCATTGGATTAATTAGGTTTTTTAAACAATTTATTAGGTCATTTAAACGTCGTTAAAGTCATCTTCGTTAATTTTAAGGCATGTAATTAGGGTCATTTTAGGGTATTTGAAGTCATTGAAATGTTTTATATTTTTATATTCGAAGTTAGTTTCGATATTTTAAGGAATCTTATGCCATTTTGGGTCATATTTAAGTCATTAGCTTTTTTAGTTTTTTTAAGCAATTTAAAATTATTTTTGGTCATTATATTTTAAGGAATCTTATGACATTTTGAGTCATATTAAGGACTTTAGCTTTTTTAGGTATTTTAAACCAATTTAGGGTTAGTTTAGGTCATTTCGGCATTTTTTAGGTCATTATAACGTTGTTAAAGTCATTTTCGATAATTTTAAGGCATATAAATTGAATTTTTCTGGAAACAAATTTTTTCCTATATATGCCCTTGTTGCCTTTAATAAACGAAATAGAAAAAATTATAAAAGCGAGAAAATAGTGGAAAATTTCACATAAAATAGCATTTGTTTATTTGATTTGGGAATTTCCATTTTTTTGTATATTTTGTTTCATTTATTTTAAAGCGAAAGCAAAATGTAATTTAAATGCATTTTCTATTTATTTATTTTTTTGTTCACCAAAAGAGTGGAACGTTCATCGGACCAAGTAATTAAACCAGTCAATTTAGAGGCGCTGTCCAAATGGGTTGGAAATATTCCGGATGATGTTGTACGGGATATGGCTGACATTGCACCAATGTTATCGGTGCTCGGATATGATCCATACTCAAATCCACCAGACTATGGTAAACCGGATTCATGGGTGCAGGACAATACGTTTAAGGTAAAAGCTTTATATAGATATTTTAAACAACAATTTTATATTGATTAATGATGATACCAAACATAATTTTATTTAAATATAAACCAATAATTTGATGAGAGGTTTTTGGTTTACAGAAAACATAAGCTTTATATACGTGCTTGAGTTTGAAGATGATTTTATAGCAAAGTGCTTAAAGTATATATAAAGTGGTTTTTCGTATAAAATATTTACAAATTATTATCGCAAATGAGAAATTGCAAATTTAAATATAATTAAATCAAATCTTGTGTTTTCACAAGAAAATAGAAAATCAAATTTATTTAACGCATTATTGGTGTGGTAAATACTAAATATACATAAATGTTATATGCTACCTAATATGTATGTACTTTGCAAATATATAAATTGAAGTTTAATATATTTTGTATATAATTATATTTTTAATTGACGCATATATCGGTTTAGTTTATATTTTGAATAATTTAAAGTTAAATATTTCGTTTTATTTTTCTATATTAACATAACAAAGGTATGTAATTTGAATATTATATGTTGATGGGAGGACATATAATATCGAGTAATATTTATACAATGTTTAATATTTTTGAATAAATTAAATGGGTTTTAAAGCAAAAAATTCTCTTTGATCTGTACGATGGGCTTATAGTTGGCAGTGTTTAGACATACACATAACTAATTTGAATATATAAAGTATTTAAAGCGATTTTCCATCGAATGTCGTGAGAATATCGAGAAAACAAGCAATTTTTTTTTTATACTAAAAGGATTTTGTCGAAAGTGCAGGAGATCGAACATCCTCCGAACATGCCCTTACCACTCACTTCTCCTGCAATGAAGCAATGTAACAAGATACAAAACATCTCAAAGTATAAGTATAGTAAGAAACTGATTCGCAAAAGCAAGTGGGACTCTTATAAGTCTTTCACCAGTAGTATGGACAACACAACGGAGACGGCCAAGTTGATATAAGGATCCTGAAAAAAGGCCATATTGCCAGGCTAAACTCGCTTTGGTTGTCTAATGGGTCCTTTACGAACACCAAAGGAGAAGCACATAAGTTTCTTCTGGAGTCGGATTTTCCAGGCTGTCTCATAAATGAGATACGCTTGGAAGGAGTTTCTATGGATATATCCGTGCAATCGCCATGCTGTCGTGGAATGGTCATGGCGGGCAAGGTAATAAGTCAGGCGAAGATTAAGTAGGCAATAAAGTCCAGACATGGTCGAACCGGTGATGAGAAGAGAGGTAATTCAATTTATTACCCCCATTTCTCGAGATAATTTGGGATAAATTCACACAATATAGCGGGACGTTAGGGTTGTTTTTAACCCTAATCCATTTATACGGATCCAGTTTCCGACCTATTAGTTTTACCTCCTTACTTCTGAAGAGTATAGAGAGGTCAATCGACAGATACATAAGGGATTCCGCATTAATGTGTCAACCTTTGCATCTTACTCAACATGCTCACCAAAGAGATATAGGTCCACTGAAAACGCTCCACACGAGCTTGTACAGATAATCGAAGGAGTTGTGTTTCAGAATGACTTGGCTCTTGGTGCTTTCATAGACATCGAAGGAGCGTTTGATGCCCTGTGCAATGGCAGCGAGCCATCATAGAGTAGACTATACCGTGGTAAGGTGGATTCGAAACATATTACAAGGCCGCTCGTTGATTACACACAATAGTAGCGAATGTACGGGTTACACAAGGATGTCCACAGGGGGGTGGGTATTATTTCGCCCCTGCGATAGATACAAACTAGTTAAGTCTGCAGAAAAACCATTCAAATGCGATCAATGTGATAAACGATTTGCGAAAGTGAAACACAAATTAGGTTAGTTTAATTAAGTTATGCAAATGACATATCAATTTTAATACCGGGCTAAGTACAAGGGATAAAATGCAGACAGCCCTTGACATCATTGAAAAATGGTGCAACGCAA
Source organism: Diadocidia ferruginosa (assembly GCA_027564275.1). NCBI lineage: Eukaryota > Metazoa > Arthropoda > Insecta > Diptera > Diadocidiidae > Diadocidia > Diadocidia ferruginosa. The sequence continues at coordinate 8,683 of JANSTW010049469.1, forward strand.
ATGGCCTTAAGTTCCCGGCAAAAACCACCATGACCCTCTTTACGAGAAAGAGAAAGTGGCTTGTATTAGCAACTCCAAAAATCTACAACCAATATAATTTTAATGCTGTCCCCTCATTTTAAGTATCTCGGAGTTATCCAGTACGCTAAACTAAATTGAAATAAGCTTGTGGAAGTTAAAGTAGATAAAACAACAAAAGTCTTCAAACAGGATATGTATACTTCGATTATAAGATCCATAATATCATACGCGTCGATCGTCTGGTGGTCGCGAACAAAAATGAAATCATTCGGTTGGCTAAAATTCAAAGGCTGGCCTCCAGGTATCTGTGGGGCCATGCGGACCACATCATCAGATGCTTTAGACGCGCTAATCTCCCTTATTTCCCTAGATCTTTTTATACAATAGGAAGCAAAAAGCTTATATCAGGCTTAAAGCTAACAAGCAATGGCATGAAAATTTAAATTAGAGACACTGTCAAATAAGGGTGTTCTGTTGACGGGGTCACCCGAAATAGGTTTGCCAGCTGACAAGAAAATACTTTATTTTCGACCATACAGTGTCTCATCATACCCAGTAGTGAAGAATAGGAGCAGGGTTGCTATCCCCTTGTAACGCCCTGTATCATAAATATTTTTACTGATGGATCATGTACAGAGGAGGGCTCGGGAACGGCTTTTTTTTCCCTAGCACAAAGCATAATATCTTTTATAATCTTAGTAAAATTTGTAGAGTTTTCCAGGTCAAGATTGTCGGAGTGGAATTTTAACTTCTAATCTGACAGCCAGGCGGCCATTGCGGCTCTTAGCAATCACTCATCTTCTTGAAAATTATCGACGAGTGTAAATGGCTGCTAAATGCTCTTGGTACAAATAATACATTATCTGGGTGCCACGACATGCCAATGTATAGAAGAAAATGAAAAAGTGGACGAACTGCCAAGGCAAGGGGCTTGCATGCCATTTTGTAGCTTCGAACTAGTTCTTAAAAGGGGTGTCAGAAATAAAAATTAACAAGGTGCTAGCTTTTATTGAAACGAACAGGTTAAATAACACAAAGAGAGTCTTGAATAGTACTTGTGGAAATAAAGCGATAAAGCAATGAAGCAATAAATCAAATGGACCAATGAAGTAATGAAGTAATAAAGCAGTGATGCAATAAAGCAATGAAACATGAGGCGATAAAGCAATGAATCAATGTTACAATGAAGCAATGTTGCAATGAAGCAACGATTTGTAATGATGTAATGATGAAGCAATGAAACACAAACAATGAAGTATGAGGCGATGAAACAATTAAGTAATGAAGCATTTACTATCGTTTCACATGTCTTTATCTTTTACGTGGTTTAAAGACCGGTTCAATATTTTGTTCATCTTTCGCTACGATAATTGCGTTTTTGAACCCGCGTGTTTGGCATTGTCTAAATCTTTAGTATTTACAATTACAATATTTTACTTGCAACATTTATTTCAAAATGAATGTCGAACCACACAACTAAAAAGACAAGAAAACTGAAGTCTTAATTGAATCTTGTGTCACTCAGTTTTTTTTTGGTTTAGGAAAAGATTTGAGCTAAACTGCAGTACTTATAGCGAATAGGCTACAAATAGGACCCACCCGAAAGAGCGGGTGGGTCCTATTTGGAGCATATTTGCTATACTGCAGTTCAGCATAAATCTAAAGAGTCATCCCCTACTAAAAAATTATACTACGACTTTTGGGGGAAACCCCCACTTTCGGCAGAGGTTGGGGTTATAGTTTGTATGCAAAAGATTTAAAATGCAATATTATGATGTCACATCTATACAGAATGTAAGAGTAGGCAAATTAAAATCTTTTCTAGTATGAACTTATGAGGCCCCCCCCCTTTCAAAATAGGAGAGGCTTATCGATTGTATGACAAATATCAAAAAAGAAATGTTTATATGAGATGTGTATATTCAAATGAAAGGTCTTGACAAGCTGACAATTTTTCATTTTAGTTCATCTCTCCCTGCCCACCACAAAAACTGACACTGAGAATAAGACAAAGTATAACGATTTCGTCATTGGTCTAATTATACAATAGGGAATCTTTCCAAAAACTTAAATGAACAAATTTAGATTTTATAAGTTCTCAACGTTATGGACAGTCTTCAACCATTTTTTCATCGAAATCCGTAATTTTTAGAACTGTGAAAAGATATTTTTATGATTGATAAAAAATCTATAAACATAAAATTTTTCTATAAAAAAAATCTTTAATAAGGAAATATAAAAATTTAATTAACAATCGCAAAATCAAAGCTCCGCATAAAACCATTTAAATTAATCGTTTTATTATACTTTAGCGTCTATTATTCAAGCAATAAATCCACTCCCTCTACTCTGGCACCAGCTTTTGAGGGCATATAAAATATACATAAAATGCCAATAACCACAAGAGGAAAAAAACTTTTAATTTTTCTTTTACTTTTCCAATACATTTAGCCTGAAAATAAAAACGAAAAAAATAAAATAAAACAAAAACATTTTTTTCTTCTTCTATTTATTTAGGTTAAAGCCGACCAAAAAATGTGGGAACATAAAGCCCAAGAAATGCTAAAGCGCGACGAACCACAACAAGAAGATAATTCTAATCCAGATGACACAGATTTACCGGATGGTGGCGGCGGTGGTGGTGGAAATGGTGGAAATAATGGCAACTTTGGTAGCAGCAATGATGTGGAAAAGCAAAGAACATGATACCAATTTTTCGGTGCGAAAACCGATAGATCTCTTTTGATGTAAAACGAAAAAAATGGAAAAGAAAAACTTTTTTTTAAGAAAATTTGAATATTTTTAAAATATCAAGTTGAAGTGTGAACAAATTTTACGTATGTGGGTTGACTGACGGAAAAGTTAAAGTTTTAAAATGCGAACAATTTATATATGTTTTAGCAAAGTGCAATTCTGATAATAAACTCTTTATGTAAATGTTAGTGAGCTATCTATATAGACGAATAAACAATTTTTTGATAAAAATGTAATTTTTTAACATGTTTTTTTATAAAATGATTTTCAAACGATAAGTTCTATCCATTAGTGAAACTTAAATTATATTAAAATTAATTTAATTGATCATATTTTTTTTTAGTTTCTATAAAACAATAAAAAAAGCAAATAAACAAATTTTTATATTAAAACGAAAAAAACAAAACCCTATTAAGTTAGATAGAAATTAAATTAAATAAATTATGTAAATAAGCGATGAAAACAAAGAAGCAAAACCAACAAACAAAACAGAAGACAATTAATTAAATAATTTATAAAATTATGTACCAAGATTAATAATAATTTGTACTTATTCTATAAAATATAGACAAAATTATATAAATATGTATAATGAAATGAAGAAAGAATTATTAAAAATAAATGAGAAAAAAAAATCTATTGAAATTATAAATTTGATTATTTTGTATCCTACAATTTGAGTTCTGAAGGGAATAATCCAAAAAGTCTCATAAAAATGCATATATAATTCTATGAAATCGTATAGTAAATGTGAATCTTCTCTAATTCTGCAGAAAAAAGTTTTTTTCCAATCAACTTATTGTTTTATTGAAAAAATCTCTTAAATTACTTTAGGGATCTTTAGATCATTGCGAAAGTATTTTTAAAATATGCGCACTGTTTTCCCCTTTAAAATGAACCCAACCACAAGTCTTTACGACAGCGGAAACATTTTAAAATGTTATTACAACTATTGTTTTCAATAAAAACTACTCAAAATGATCTTTCTAAATAACTCGATCATTTCGAAAGTATTTTTAAAAGATGCGCAACATTTTAGCACTTAAAACAAGCCTACACACGTGTCGCTAGGGCAGCGGGAACATTTTTAAATTTCAAAAAAAAACAATTTTTTTTACCTCCTACTGAATTCTGCTTGCCTGTTACTTTTTGGTAAATTTTGTAGGCAAATGGACTGAAAAAAAATTATTTTTTCAAAAAACATTCATATGGTTTCCCTAAAAAAAAATTTCCGAAGAGCTTCGCTTCCTCCTGAGCTTTAACTTAGCTTTATCCTGATTATAAATAGTCCTTGATGCGGCGAAGCTCCTCGCAATTTTTTTTTTAGGGAAACCATACAAATGTTTTTTGATATATCAAAAATTTTTAGTACATATGCCTACAAATTTTAA
>JANSTW010049480.1:0-12841 GCA_027564275.1 Diadocidia ferruginosa
CTTTTCGGCTGGTACAATAAGTACATACACCGAAAGCAGAATAACATACCATTTTTACAAAAACTATCCCCTTAAATTATACCCAAAAAATCAATTTTTTTTACTAAATTTAAAGTTCCTAAATAAAAAAATTTAAAATGTGTGTGGGAAGCCTGTTATACCTATAAATTAACATTTTCTTATAATTCGACCTGTTTTAGTTTTTTCTTTTACTTTTTTATAGAGTATTTTTGTCATAAATAACGCCAAGTTTGGGTAGAATGTCGCATGATGATTACTCAGTCTGGAACTTTTTTTTTGAAATTTTGTATGGGAAAGTCTTGATTTAATTAAATTTTAAGTGTTAAAGCTATACATGCGTAAATTTGTGAGCCGAGCTAATTTATAAAAATAAAATCAAGTGAATAAAAATTAATTATTTTTTTCTGTTAACTAATTAAATTGATTTTATTTTTATAATATTTTGGTAATCTTCCCTTTCCTTAATTTAATATTTTATCTAATTCATTGATACCAAAAACACTTACATTTAACAAGAGTGTTTATTTGAACGGACAGTCTATTTTCAGAGTTGAGTGTGAAAAATTTAATGCAGTAAACTCATATTAAAACTACAGTTAAGATTTAATCAATCAATAAGTGCATAATTTATAATAAATGATAAATAAATAAACGATAATAATAATTATTTAAAAAAGTTACTTATTATTTTTAACAACAGCAACTTTTTAACTCATAAAACAAGGGAGCACCCGCTCACAACAGTTCAAAGGAAAAAAAAGGCCGGGAAAAAATTCTCCACTATTCTAAATACAACTCTGTTCAATTTTTTGTCGATTATCGCGCGCATGCGCACCTAACTTAACACTTGTTGATTGTTTATTTTTTTTTGTATCTTTGTGTGTGTGCGTGTATCCATGTGAATTTATTTTTTTGGTACATGCGTCCAAAGATTTATCAGCCACATCTTTATCAATTTATTTTCGACTTTATTTAATTTTGAATTTAATAATTTAATTCAGTTTTAATTTAGCTGCGCAGGAAAGTTCAATAAATAATTTAAGAAGTGAAATATTAACATTTATATAAGTGCGATACTGTAATGGGTAGTGATAGAGTTTTAGTAATTGGAAGTGGCGGTCGGGAACATGCGATTGTGTGGAAATTAAGTCAAAGTTCCAAGATTGGACACATTTTTGTTTTGCCTGGCAGTGATGAAATCGGAAAAATTTCCAATGTCAGTAATTTAAGAGGTGTTGATGTGAAAGATTTTAATGCAATCGCTAAATGGTGCATTGAGAATAGAATCGAATTGGTTGTTGTCGGGCCAGAAGATCCATTAGCAGACGGCATTGCTGATGTTTTAGTTGCTAAGCAGATACGGTGTTTTGGTCCAACCAAAGCCGGCGCACAAATTGAATCGGATAAAAGTTGGTCAAAACGATTTATGGATGCATTTAATATACCCACAGCCCGTTTCGAAACATTTACCGATGTAGATGCTGCAAAGAAATTCATAAATACGTAAGTATAACTTATCATGCGGTGTCCTTTACACTAATAAGCGACGGATAGATAGATACAAATACTCTAAAAAAAGAACTTTTCCAGTGGAGAGCCAGTAAAATTATTTCAAAAATTCTGAAAATTATAAATCAAAGTAAAAACTCCTACTATTTCTAGTGCTTTTCCCTCTTAAAAGTATAAAACGTAAATTATGCTCGGGCGAGCTGTGGGATGAACACTAGGATGGGTCGATTTTCAAATTTTTTTAACTTCGCATAACTATGGGCTCAAAAGTTGATAAATAAAAAGATTAAACCAGGCCAATGACATAATCGTTATATTTTGTCTCAACCCGTGTTGAAATTCAATTTTATATTGGCCTGACGTTACAATTTTGCCCCGAACATTTAATGGCGAAATTAATCAGCTGCTCAATTATAATCATAGTTTGTAAAAAAAAATATATGTTCTTGAGCTAAACTACACTTTAGCGGTTATGGCTTAGACTCTAACGGACCCCCTATCCGAAGGAAAGACCTCTCAGACTTCGACTTGGCGCTCTCCAAAGTTTGATCAACATTTCAGAAAAATTTATATTTTGGGACGGTTTGAGAGGGGTTAAAGGGTGTATGGTATCAAATAAAAGGTATTACAAATACACCTATGATTTAAAAAAAAAATTGGGGCAAATCCAACACTCCGCATGTAGGTGGGAGGGGAAAAAATCTGTTTTTTTCTTCATATATTTGTTCGTAGGGGGAGGACGGACCCAAGATAAAAAAATTTAGTGCGTGTCCAATGAAAGGTAGAAACTTGGAGCATGAGTTTTTTAACCAACATTTTTCTCTTATGGTAGCGTTTCGTTTGGCAACACACTTCCACAGTTATCGTGTATAACTTCATTAGCTAAATGTGACTGCTTTAGCCGCCATCTGCAATAACTCTTAGTCGCTAAAAAGTTCCGTTTTTGAAATAAAAGACCAAACCCCAAAATCGGTGCCATTTTTCCAATATCGCAGCCGATGAAGCCACATTCAGAGGTCAAAATTTTTAAATTTTAAATGTCTTTGGGTCACTAACAGATTCCAAAAAACAAATTAATTTCCGCACCTTTTGTGACATTTGACCCTATTTATGCCTAATTTCTTGGACTATTAGCAACCTTAAAGCCCTATACCCATAATTTAATTTCTCAAATTTTTAAATTACAAACGGAATTTCAATCGACCCACTCTAATGACCACAAGTAACAAAATGTCAATCAAAATATTTTCAAAATTCTTAAATTTCCAAACGACTGATTTCCATAAGTGTTGGAAATTTTATTGAATATTGTATTGCATTTTTTTTCCACAAATTTAGAAAAATCCGTCTACTGAAAGTGGTCCAAATTTTAGGGTCACTCTAATTGTGAAGCTCATATCTAAGAAATTCTGAAAATTTCATCAAAATCGGAAGAAGTTTAGGCTGAGAATAGGCCTAATCAAATATAATGCATATTGATATCTAACAAATTCTGGAAATTTTCATCGAATTCAGAAGGATCTGTCTCAATCTGGTTCATTTGTTAAATTATTTGTAGCCATTTTTACAAAAAAAATCCCCTTTCTACAGTGGAGGGGTTTAAAGTTTGTATGCAAAACTATTAAAATGCTATATTTTGATTTCACACCTATACCAATACAGAATGGAAGAATAAACAAATTTCTTTGTAGTGTAAACTTAAGAGGGATCACCCCTTCTTTAAAAATGGGAGGGGCCTAACTTTTGTATGAAAAATATTAAAATATAAATATTTTATAAGGGTTGTGTGTATTCAAATGAAAGGTCTTGACAAGAGCTAAGTACAACTTAAGTTTCAAAAGTTGTAGTCCATCGTTCTCCCATCAGCCTCTAGGAAGGGTTAAAGGATTTCTTAGAAGGAACATTGTATTTCCCTGTCTGCCTGCCCCCCGAATAGACTAAAACCCTTAGAACTAAAATTGTAGCTCTTGTCAAGACCTTTCTTTTGAATACAGACAACCCATATAAAAATGTATTTTTGATATTGTTCATGCAAACGAAATACTCCTCCTATTTTGAAAAAGGGGGAGGGGTACCCCTTATAAGTTCACACTACAAAAAATGAATTAATTTGCCTACTCTTACATGCTGTATATGTATGACATCATAATATTGCATTTTAAACTTTTGCATACACATTTTAACCCCCCCTGCCGAAAGGGGGAAACACAAAAGTCATAGTATAATTTTTTGATCGGGGATGCCCCTTTACAGGACAGAAGGGGATTGGAGCATATTCGTTATACTGCAGCCAAATGTTGTCCCATGATATCTGATTTCTGTGATTGTCGAAATAATAATTTAAATTATTATTAATTTGTCGCATGATTTCCGTAAGTGGTTTCCTCCTCGCTAAAAACGGACATAACCAAAATTTTGCGCAAATCCGTCCAATGGTGTTAAACCATATTTGTGTCTGGTATTTTGCGGACAGACAGACGCAGTTATTATGAATCAGGGAATCTAAACGAAAAAAAATTGTCCAGATAATTTGACCATTTTGACCTAAAGCTTGTACTATTTACGTCAAACTCCAAGTATAATTGGATTGTTTGTATGAATAATTAAAGCAAAAATAATCCCTACTTTCTGGGATCGCCTGTTGGCACTTCCATTTTGGCCACCACCATCAACCGAATGTTTTAACAAAATTATCTTTGTAAATATTTTAAAAGAGGCTAAATCGGTCTAATTATAATTTTAATTTGTTTTAAAATATTAACATATTTCAAATCAACGGTCGAAAAAAAGTTAAATTTAAATTATCTTTCTTTCTTTGCAGTGCACCATACGAAGCGTTGGTGGTAAAAGCAAGTGGCCTGGCTGCTGGAAAGGGTGTTGTAGTGGCCGAAACAAGAGAAGAAGCATGTTTGGCCGTCGATGAAATACTTGGTCAAGAAAAATTCGGAACTGCTGGACAAAAACTTGTTATTGAGGAAAAACTATCGGGTGAAGAAATTTCGGTAAGTAGAATTTATTTGTCAGTGTTTCGGATTTTTTTAATTCATAAAAATGTCTCAGTTATTAGCATTTGTTGACGGTCAAAATGTACAAGTAATGCTGCCGGCACAAGATCATAAGCGTCTCGGTGACAATGACACAGGTCCAAATACGGGTGGTATGGGTGCCTATTGTCCATGTCCACTAATAAGTGCCGAACACTTGGACTTTGCTCGTAAAGAAATTCTGGAGAAAACAGTTGCCGGACTACGTTCGTCGAACATTAACTATTGTGGTGTTCTTTATGCTGGTCTTATGTTAACACCAGACGGGCCAAAGACATTGGAGTTCAACTGTCGTTTTGGCGATCCTGAAACTCAAGTGATTTTACCATTACTTGAAACCGATTTGTATGATATAATGGTAGCGTGTTGTGATAAAAAATTGTCGGATATAAAAATCGAATGGAAATCAAAGGTGTCGGCTGTGGGAGTGGTGATGGCCAGTCCAGGCTATCCGTACACCTCTAAACCACGATATGAAATTACAGGTAAACTCTAACAAATTAAAACTTAATCTTTAATTTTTCATTTAAATTCTTTGATTTAATAGGCTTACCGAGATCGTCAAATCAAAACCTAATATTTCACAGTGGCACCGTAATTGAAAAGGAAAACGTTTATTTTACAAATGGTGGGCGAGTGTTGATAAATGTGTCGCTAAATGCAGACCTAAAAGTAGCTGCCGCTGAGGCCACAAAACGATGTGAAACGATTAAGTTTGTAAATGGTGTTGCTAAATATCGTACTGATATTGCACACAAGGCTTTTAAATAGTAAGTGTAATCGCATTTGCATTTTAACTAGTTAATAATAATCGTATCGATATTCATTGTAAATTAATTTAATTTTTTTTCTGTAATATTTTGGAATCATTGTAGCCATTAAATAATATTGTTTTTACATCAAATTATAAAAAAATATTTTTTTTTATTTTGCACATAAATGTGCCTATATTCTTGTAATTATTCAGCGGCGAATCTAAGTGAGATTAATTTTTTAAAATATTTTACCATATGCACCGCTGAATATTTAGCAGAAGAGAAATATTTACAAGCGGTTTACTATAAAATTAAACAAATCATTCGGAAATCAAACGATTTTGGGAATATAGGAAAACCTTTTGTTATTATTTAACTCATTTACTAATCAATCAAATATTTTCTAAAATAAAGAAGGAAAACATGCGAGTTAAATAGAATAGTATGATCAATGATCATATATAATATGATCTTACTCATAGGTTTTATTTTCTTGATTTAATCTTCTTTGCATTTGTATTTTTAATTACTCGCAACGTTGTGAGTTCGATTCTATACTAAAATGACCTTGTTATTAAAGTGTGTTATCTGTTTTTTATGTTTGTTCGTTCTTATTTTGTATTTCATAAATTAAAGCGATCATATTAAACAAAAATAATAATTAATGTAAAATATCACATCGAAGTCGAACCCACAATCTAATCTATACAAAGTCATTGCAAATCGCAAAACTTATTGACAAATTGTCGGCCATCTTCTCAAACTGAATGCTCCCTCTACAATGTATTAAAAATATTGTCGGCCATCTTATCAAACAGAATTTTGCCTCTACAATGAAATCAAGGTTATTCAAATTGGGAAAATAAAATCGTATGTAAATTTTCAAAAGCTACTACTGGTTATTATTATATATAAAAAATATTCTTTATTGGTTCACATTTTTAAACAAAAAATTTGAACTATTAGATATTTACAACAACAAAAAAATAAGTCTTCAACCTAGACACTTTAGGTGGACTCCCAGAGTGTAAAGGGACATTTAAAACCTACCCTTACACTAAAATTTACTCCTCAAACAATCTCATGATCATCCTCTTTTTAAAAAATGAATGTATCGTTCACTCTTATATACTCATATATTTCGGGCCAAATCCGTTTACCAAGAAAACACTTTATCCATATGCTCAATGCTAATTTTTAGCAGCTAAAAATCGTATGAAAACCTCCCCTATGATATCAATAATAATTCTTCCTTACTAAAAATTAGCCAAACCCGACAACTGGTAAAACTTTCTGTATATTATTCATATTTTTCGGCAATTGTTAGAAAAAAGATCGTATGGTAGGTAGCCCTCTTCACCTTTAACCTTCTTTAACCTAGAGACTCTAAATGCAATTCCAGAGTATGGAACTACTAAAAACTCCCTCCCAGCAAAATTTGGCCAAATCCGTCCACTGGTAAAAAACTTTCTCTATATGCTCTATTTTTCGGCAATTGTTAGAAAAAAGATCGTATGGGAGCTCCCCTTTATCTTTAACACAAAGACTTTAAATGCAGTCCAAGAGTATAGCACCACTAATAACTCACCCTCACCAAAATTTGTCGAAATCGGTTTACTTATTTTTTTTAATCTAAAAATATTATAGTCACACAATGAGGTGCCGAAATCTTTGGGAAGCTAAATTAAACATTTAATTTTCTATACAACATTCAAGGTTTAATTTAGCTTCCCAAAGGTGTCGCCACTCTCATTGTGTAACTAAATATTTTTAGATGATGGACGATGGTAAAATACAACTAGGTTGATCTAACTGCTGTTTGTTTTATTACTTTGTCATTTGAGGTTTTTCGTTTCCAACCAACCATTAACCATAAATAATGTAGTGTAACATTTTTATTTTTAACCAATAACGAAATTCGGTAAAAATTAAGTAAGTACGATTGTATACAGGTGTGGCGATAGATAACATGATTTGTTCACAAATTTTAATTATTAAAAATAATCTTCTTTCAGCATTCAATTATCGTATAAGGATAGTGGTGTTGACATAAATGCTGGCGATGACTTGGTGCAACGCATCAAACCATTGGCTCGTGGAACGAATCGTGCCGGTGTTATTGGTGGACTTGGCGGTTTCGGTGGACTGTTTAAAATAAATGAAGTAGGTTTAATCGGTTTTATCGTGGACATCGTTTTTAAATTTAGTATTTTCTCAGCTAAGATATCGAAATGTAAGTGGCCAAGAAGTATCGTACCGAGATCCGGTTTTAGTGGAGAAAACTAGCGGAATTGGTGCAAAGTTAAAATTGGCAATGAAATATAAAAAATACGAATCGATTGGTTTGGATTTGGTGGCAATGAATGTTAATGAAATAATCGCGTCTGGTGCACAACCCATTGCATTTTTAGACTATATTGCTTGTAATAAATTGGTTGTGCCTTTGGTAGCCCAAATTGTGGCCGGTATTGCAGATGGTTGTCGACAGGCCAATTGTGCTTTGTTAGGTTTGTATTTATAGGCACTTTTTAGTTTAATTATCATCATTATTATGTGTTCCACAGTTCTTTCTACTCTAACCTTGGAGCTACACCAGAACGATTTGTTTCGCAACTTTTTTCACAGCATGCTTTAGTAGTTCCCGGGGAAGACCCCCGGACCACTCCTTGAAGTAAAATTGTATCTTCAAATTTGCAGTTTTAGGTCTTCACTGTAATATAGTAGCACATCGCTAAGTTCCAGAGATAAAACAAATACTTTCAACTTTTAACAATTTTGTTTAAAAATCGGTCGAACCTTATACTGTTTATTAGTGTAAAGACTTAAAACTACAAGCTCGAAGATACATACTTACAAGCAAATAATAAACAAAATATATTTTTTTACTTTGTGGATCAAGCTATAAGAAAAAAAGTTGCGCAACAAATCGCTCTGCTGTTCCTAGATTAAGAGACCATTCATTTTACAATTTGTTTCCATCTTACATGATTTTCATTGACGGCCATATCAAGTTAAATGAAACCATTTAATTGTATTAAGAATTCTAAATATAATTTATGTTATGTTCGTTTCGTTCTATATAGACATCATATGAAATTCACTAGAATGTTATAGAAAAAATTTGTTTTTTACGGATTTAAAAAAATATTTTTTATTTCTGATGATGATGTCTATAATTTTAAACGAAACGTTTATTAAATAATAAAATATAAAAATATTGGACTGTCTGATAATTTTTTGGTTGCACACAATATGATAAAATCCAATTAGTTAGAAATAACAAGACATACAACATAATTTTTTTTTGTAAATCACGTCAGAAAAATAATCGAATTTAGATTATTTCTATGTTTTATCACTAAAGTCCTCTAAATCATATGTACATCCAGGCGTTTATTTTGTTTATGCAGACTGCGGGACTGACTGACTGTGAGACTGAGTGACTAACTCTAGAACTTACTGGCTGTGGGACTGACTGACTGTGGGACTGACATAATGTTGAACTGACTGACTGTAAGACTGAATGACTATGAGACTGACTGACTGTAAGACTGACCAACTCTAGAACTTACTGACTGTGAGACTCACTGTCTGTAAGACTTACTGACTGTGAGACTGACTAACTGTGAGACTGACTGACTGTAAGACTGACACACTCTAACTTACTGACTGTGGGACTCACTGTCTGTAAGATTGACTGACTGTGAGACAGACTGGCTGTGGAACTCACTGATTGACTGTAGGACTGATTGACTGTGGAACTGACTGACTAACTCTAGAACATACTGACTCTGGGACTTACTGTCTGTAAGACTGACTGAATGTGAAACAATTTTAGGTTATTTCTAAAAATCTAAAAATTTTGGATGAAACCTCAAAAGTATTGCTTCTAAAATATTTAATAATGCGTTATATGGATTCGATAAAATAAGGATAAAACATAGGGTAATTTATCTACATTTACCATTACTGCTAATTGCTATCACAACGAACTTATTATCCTATTGTTTGTGTCAAACAGAACCCGTGATTTCCCGATTAAATGCCGAACATATTTGTTTTTTTTAATTTATATTTTATTTAAATATTTAATTGATAAATAATTTTTTCGATATGCATTATAATATATGCCAAGTGCAAAAGTGTTAAGGACCAAAGTGTCTACCAATCCATAATAATTAATTTATAATAACTATCTTTGTATCGTCATTAAGGTGGTGAAACTGCCGAAATGCCAGCTCTTTTTTCACCTGGCAGTTACGATCTAGCCGGCTATTGTGTTGGTGTGCTAGAGTATGGAAATGAATTGCCCACAGTCAATACTATTCGAGAAGGTGATCTTATCATTGGTTTGCCTGCAAATGGATTACACTGTGCTGGATTCAATTATATCATTGAAATTAGTAAAAATATTGACGTTAATGCCACTGCCACGTTTAGTGAAACAAATTCTACTTATGGTAATTAATTTCGTATGCCCATATTTTACACTACACGTTTTTTTCCTGCCTGTCTAAAAAACAGACTTTGAAACAAAAAATTTATAAAATATCAATTTTAATTTGATAATAGCGCAAGAAATATTTATTATAATTTTAAAATTTAAGCCCGAAAACTGTTTTTCATAGACCAGAACATAAAAAAACATGTAGTGTAAATTGTGTTTTTGCGATGATGCGAAATTCAAACGATTATTTTCCATTTCAGTTGACGAATTTCTACAACCTTCTAGAAATTATGCGGCCGAAATACTGCCCTTAATTTATAAACGAACAATAAAAGCAGCAGCTCATATAGCAAACGGAGGACTTTTGAAAAACATTGCCAAAGTATTGCCCAAGAATTTGGTCGCTGAACTTGAGGCTACCTCATGGAGAATACCGAATATTTATGCGTGGCTTTTGGCCAAATTCAATGATACATTGTCGGATTTGACAATTTTAAATAGCTTTAACTGTGGCATTGGAATGGCAATAGTTGTATCAAAGGATGATTTAAATTGGAAACAGTTGAAGGGTGCTGTTTGCATTGGTAAGAAACGAATTTTAAAAATAAGAACATTTTAATTTAACTTGGAATTTTTAGGTAAAATTATAACGAACAATGGCAAAAAACAACCAGTTTCTATCCGTAATTTTGCCAATGTCTTAAAGAAAAATGCCCAAGTCTATGGATATGTTGACGAGAACAATCGAACCGATATACTTGCTAAAGATTCGTCGGTAAAATCAGATTTTCTAAATAAAATTACAGAACTAGCACAACCAACTATTACGGAAAATGTTTACAACGTCCAAGATGTTGATTATAAATTGACCAAAAAAATGTACCGGATTTTTGGTAATGGTGAGCGCTCGAAAACCTATAAAGATCCAGTTTTAGTAATCGGAACCGATGGAATTGGTTCAAAAATTTTAATTGCAAAATTAATTCAAAAATACGATACGATTGGCATTGATTTAGTTGCGATGTGTGTAAATGATATTTTGTGTAATGGTGCGGATCCCATTACATTTCTAGATTATTATGCATGCCGTGAAATTGATTCGATAATATCCCCAATTGTATTGTCTGGTGTGGTGGAGGGGGTCAGACAAAGTGAATCTGCCCTAATTGATGGTAAAACTTTTGAAATGCCAGATTTGTACGAAGAAGAAGATGAATTTGATTTGGCCGGATTCGCATTGGGTATTGTCGAAGAACATCTTATGTTGCCACGTAAATTAACGGCCGGTGACATCGTGATTGGCCTTCCGTCGGACGGAGTTCACAGCAATGGCTTTAGTTTAGTTCATAAAGTTATGAAACATGCTGGTCATTCGTTTAACGACACTGCTACGTTTAGCTCATTTGGAAAAACGTTTGGTAATATTTTCACAAACATATTTAAAAAAAGTAAAACAAATAAAATATTAATTAATTTCAGGCGAAGAATTACTAACACCGACAAAAATCTACGTGTCCGCTATAAAACCGTTGCTGGCATCCGGTCACATTAAAGCTGTTGCACACATTACAGGCGGTGGACTTTTAGAAAATATTCCTCGCGTTTTACCCGAAAATTTAGCCATAAAATTACATTTTAACAACATTAATATTCAGCCCGTTTTCGGTTGGTTGGCGGCGGCTGGTAATGTAAACGATATTGAAATGCAACGAACATACAATTGTGGCATAGGCCTAATTCTGGTTGTTTCCCCACAATATTCTGAAGAAATTTTAGAATCACTATTACCGCATGGTGGCAGCGAAATCGGTACGGTTATCGATCGCTCAGCGCAAAATAAACCAGTTCTAATTGATGCGACGGAATTTTCGACAAATATCAAACGAGTTCAACGTACCATTACTGTACCGAAAAAACGAGTGGCTGTTTTAATTTCCGGAACTGGTAGCAATTTACAAGCACTCATCGATGCCACACGGAACACCACAATGGGCATCGGATCGGAAATAGTATTAGTATTGTCCAATAAAAAAGATGTTCTTGGATTGAGTAGAGCCGCTGCGGCTGGCATACCACACAAGTGGCTTTCTCATCTTGACTTTAAATCCCGCGAAGAATTCGATGCTGCCATGAGCGCTGAATTGGAACAGTATGGTGTGGATATTATTTGTTTGGCCGGTTTTATGAGAATATTATCAACAGAGTTTGTTAGAAAATGGAAGGGACGCATCATTAACATTCATCCGTCATTATTGCCAAAACATCCTGGTCTGAATGTTCAAAAGAAGGCCTTAGACGCTGGCGACAGTCATTCCGGATGCACAATTCATTTTGTCGATGAAGGTGTCGATACGGGTGACATTATTCTACAGCAAAAAGTTCGAATTTGTCCAGGTGAAACGGAGGAGTCGTTAACGCAAAAAATTCATCGTGCCGAACATTATGCCTATCCGATTGCTTTAAGAATGATATCAACTGGTATTGTGCCATTGCCTTAGAAAAAACCCAATTATGGTCATCTAATGATATTATATTAAAAATAATTAATTTTAATTTTTTTTAAGCTTTTTTAAATTTTTATAAATTTTATATTAAAAAAACTATATAATTTTATTGTTAGTAACTTTTTGGAATTATATTTAATAAGTACAGTTAGGGTTGCCAGATATTTCTAGAGCTTCGTTAGTACATTTTAAAATTTGTTCTTAATTCTTTATAAGAAATGTACGTCTTTAAATTTTTTGAACTAAGTATCAAATATAACAAACAGTTTCAGTTTGTATTTATAACAAAAGAGCCGGGCGTCTGGTAGACTTTTGACTTTGAAGATATTTTATATCTCTAATAGTCTAATATATATTAGAGCAAACCCATTGTAAAAAAAAATTATAACGTTTCGACTACTTAATACTTATGTCCTTTACTCCAAAGTAAGAGAGCATAGGGAGCATTTTACTTTTATTTATATACGGTTAGTATAGAATAAATAAGTCTTGTAATCGCGATGAAATTTTGAAAAATAGAAAAAATTAAAAATATATTTTTTTTACTTCTCTTTGAATTCT
>JANSTW010049491.1:0-12841 GCA_027564275.1 Diadocidia ferruginosa
AAACATTTTTTTTTTCATCTACTTAAAATTTAGTGCGATTTTATAACATTTTTAATGAGAGTTTTTTAATTAAAAATAAACAAAAATACACTATACATTTAAAATTATCAAATATAAGAACCATTTTTTTTTTAAATTAAAATATAAGTACAATAAGAATTTATAAAAGATAAAAAATGAGACGAAAATTATCTCTAGATCTATTTTATAGGCACAGTGTTTTTCGTTATAGGCACGAGAATTTTTTAATATTTTATTTTACACTTATATTTAATAATTTTATTGAAAAATAAGGCAGTTTAAAAAAATATTAAAAATAAATCGAAATTTGTACGCAAAGTCGTACTATGGCAGGAAAAAAATATTATTGAAAAATGTTCGCAGATTCTATGATTATTTTTTACACATGTAAAAATAGTGTTGCGAAGAAACAAAATTTAATTAGCTGACAGAAAAATCAAGATGGCAGATTTTTAATAGTTAATGTCTTTGAAACTATTAACTTTATAAAACAATCTTTAAATTATTTTTTTTATAATTTGTGCAAAGATCTTTTTATTTGAATTACGCCGCCATCTTGAATTTTGAAACTAGAATAACTGTACACTAAACAACACTATTCGAAAAAAGTTCATTTTGTTGAGATTTTTTTTTTGTTTTTTATATTTTAAGTTTTAGTTTTAGTTTTAGTTAATAACGTTAATTTTGTTATTTTATGGCTATTTGTTTTTCGTTTTTGTGCTTTTTTCAAATTTTTAACATATTTTCTTTTAAAAAATAATTTTAAAAAAATTGGGGAAAATTTTTATTTATCACAAATTTTCCTATTTTAACAAATAAAAAATTATTATTAATAACATTTTCGATTTAATTTAATAATTTTTACAATTATTATAATAAATTTTATCTTTTCTTTTTTTAATTAGTTTGACTAGTTTTTTTACATTTTTTTTTAAATATTTTTATATTTATTTATAGTTTTTTAAATTTAAATCTACACTCTCGTTAATTATGCGTGTGTGTGTTGGTTGGTTTGATTTATTTGAATGAATAAATATTGCAGTGAGGTGAAAGCGATTTTTTTATGTGGAGATATTTTGTTTTACACTTAATTTGGTGACTTTGGGTTTGAAGATTTGATAAAAAAAATGTTATGCACATTTTCACAAAAATATCTTAATTTTTTTTATCGAATTTCTGTTTAAATTACAAAACCTTGTGAACAATAAATATAGTTGATACGGTGACCTGTCATAACACTCAAAGACATACAACCCAAAAGCTTTTTTGAAAACTGCAAACGATTAATTTTCCCTTCTAAAAATTTTAAATAAAGAGACAGGTTTATATATTGGGTGATATAATTGGTTTGAGATTTAGAAAAAGTGAGAACAAAGCTTTTTTAAGCTTTTGGGTGTTATGTCATGTCACCGTTGGTTGATAGAAAGCTAAAAACAAACAGGACAAATGTTATATTTTCTCAGTCGCATGGGTTTATCTTTGTTTCTTGTCATTTCATACTAAAAAAATATGTCACGACTATTATATTAAGAACTATCCTTTTTCCAAGTCTCCAATTTAAATATTAAAAGTAAAATCTCTCCAATTCCTCTTTGTTTAATTTTAAGCACTATAATTATTCTAATGTGTTTTGATGTATAAGTGAGTTAATTTTTAAGTATAGTTTCATTTAATGTGGAGTAGAGATGGGGGTCTTAAAAATTTTCATTTTAATTTAATTAGTTTGTAGTTAAAAATTGTTAAAATTTATCGGTTTAAATTAAAATTAGTTAGTAATTTACAAATGCTCGTCCCCATGGTAGGCACCATTTCGATTTAGTGGTTGACGTTCCTGCGAATCAGATGGACGATTTCGTTTGAAGAAGCCACACTAAAATTGGAGAGACAAAATTATTTATAAGCAAAGATAAAGTCTTTGTACAAAATCGGCAAATAAAAAAAATATATATTTTTTAGTTTCTACGGAAACATTTCGAACACAATACGGCAACATGTGTTCATGTTCTCGAGAAACAAATTTTATAAGCATTTTTCTGTACAAATTCATATATAATTGGTTTCTCGAAAACATGAGTCATAAACACATGTTGCCGTAATGTGTCTGAAACTGAATTGTGTCCGTAGAAACTTCTATACAAATTCTAATAAAATTGGTTTCTCGAGAACATGAACACATGTGGCCATAATGTGTCTGAAATGTTTCCGTATAGAAACTCAATAATTTCTTTTTAAACAAACGGAAAAAATTAAAAGTATTTTCCTTCACATTTTGTAATGTGTCTTATATTTTCGATTTTCATAATCAATTTACCTAGCTACACTTACTTTATATAATAAATAAACTAATAACAATAAGATAATAACACCAGCACATGCCGACAACACGACCACCCAAAGCGGCACAACGTCCGATTGAGGTTCGGGTATTGGTATGGCTGTTATGACAACTTCGTGGCTTTTAATTGGTTTGTCCTGGGGCGAACCAATGTATGGTAACTTAGACACACGTGCTACAACCATTGTGGATAAATTCATTGGGACATTTGGGGCAACCTGAAAAAGGAATTTTTAACATTTCTCTTTGTTTGAATATTTGAAAATCTTACCAAATGCATTGTAGAAGCTACCAAACGCGTTCTAATCGCAATCCATGTATTGTTATCCTTTCCGAGTGGACCAGCAATACAACGGATAATTTGACATTTTGTTCGATTACATTGTAGCGCCTCTTCCAGTTCCAATTCGTTAAAGTCAACGGCGTCCCTTCTTATTCTATTGTAATGTTTGAACTTATTATCGGAGGATTGATGTTGTTGTTGTTGTTGCTGTTGTTGTGTATACTGTTGGTTGTTACCAGAATTTTCATACTCATATTCATTGTCATTATCATAATCATCTTCGTTGTAATCTTCACTATCTAGATTCTGAGATGTTTGTGTGTAGCCGCCGCCACCTCCACCGCCACTTTCGCTATGATGATGACTTGATGAATGTTGTGAATATCTACTTCCTGTACCGCTGCTACCAATTGTTCCGCTGACTCCAGCAGCTCCTCCACCAACTCCACCAGTCGATGATGATGAAGAGTACGAATGAGATCTATGTGCAGAACCGCCACCAACAACACCGCTGCCGCCTCCAACCGATGATCCTGAAGCAATATTCGAAGTACTTCCACGATGTCTTAATTCATTATCGACATTACTTCGACTTAGTGTTTCCAAATCCAGACTTGACGTTTGAAAACCTTGACCGCCTTGTGCAACTTTTTCCATTTGGGAAACACCAGTAATAAGATCAGCCCGGTAGGGTTCGCCATCTTGTTTGCTCATCATTTTTCTTCGGCCAGACGATGTTTGGGTGGCCGATAGATTATTTGTAGAACTTGCACTCGATGCATAATTACGATTTCCAGCATTGTCATGATTTATAGTTTCCTCTGTTTGAATGTCATCTAATCTAATTTTACCACCTGACTGATAGCGACCATGTTGAGATTGTCTTTGTCCTTGATTTTGGAAATACGATTTATCCTCTAGACGAAGTTTGTCACTTTGTGATCCACCATATTGATTTGATCTGGACTCGCCACTTACGATCACCTTTCCGTCTGGACCAATCGTTGAACTTCTGTTTTGGCTAAACGTGTAGGTTACACTGGGATGGCCATTACGATAGGACGACGATGAATTCCATGCTGAATAATGACTACCACCATGTTGATTTAATTGGGCAGCCTGACCAGCACGCTGCTTATTAATCAAAGATGCATCACCAGTTGATTCAATATTTTCCTCAGCATCTAATTTTCGTTTTTCTTCTTCGGTATAAAAGACACCCGAACCAGATGAGGCTACACGGCCACCACTGTACGATGTGGACGAAAAAGACGATGATGACGAAGAACGATAACCACTTGATACATCTATAGCCCCCACACTTGCCAAATAACTCTTTTCCACCAACACTCTATCCAAGTCCAAATTTCGATTATTTGCATAAACTGTGTCACACTTGATATCGCCAAATGTTTCCGGTTGATTCAGCAAATACATAAGTGGATCACCGGCAATTGTTTCATATGGAATTAGAATAAATATTTCCGTCTCCTCAATAGTAGACGGGCCGCCATTACGAATTTCATAAACATTAACAACCTGTGGACCGATTTCCGATTCCTTTGTCGCATTAACAATATTTTTAAATTCAGAAATGTTATAATGAATTTCCGTGTCAACGGCACCGCCTTTTATGCTTAGGTCTGTTTCGACCCAAGTGCTTATGGATTTTCGGTAAATATTATCGAATTGTGAACCTTCAGATTCGGCATTTGTTGAATTTGCCTCCATTATTAGATCGTATTTTGGTGCAGTGCCATATTTTTGCTGATCAAAGAGGATTTTAAAGTTGGCCTAAATCGAAAGAATAAAAGTCTTAAACAACTCGAAACAAACTTTTGTATGGAAGATATAATTCTATTAAATTCTTTATCAGATTTTTAAGTATTTACTTTTTTCGACCGTGAATGTTAAAAAAATTGAAATCTAGGAACAGGCTAATCGGCAAAATATGTTTACCCAACTATACTGATGACGAATTAGCATAAAAATAGTGCAACTCTTTTTGGTATGAGTAAATTGACACTATATGTTGAAGACTCAGGCGAAAGCTAGAGTAAACGTTGACCGATTAGCCTGTTCCTAACTTTTAATTTTTATATCAGATTTTATATTATTAATTCTTTGTACCGTAGATTAATTTCGATCATAAAAACGACAAATGAAAGCTAATTTTCTAAAATGTATGTACTTTATAGGCAATAAAAAAATAAATAATTTTTTTTTTTAAATTCAAGATGGCCTAGTAAATCAAGATGTCGTCAAAACATTGAATTATTAGTCTTAACGAATAATAACAAAATTTTAGTTATTTATAGTTATAGCCGGTTGGTCTCGGAGATAATAATAAACATATTCCAACAAAGACGCCATCTTGAATTGATCACGTGGTATTTAGTGGATAATTCCAAACAACATTACTTAGAAAGAGCTCAAAATAATTTTAATCGTCCATGATAAGTTTTTTTCGTGCACGTCGCGGCACAGGTCTATTAAGCGCTAAATTAGACTTGTCCGAAAAAAGGAAAATCCGCCATCTTGAATAAATGTTTTGCGAGGCGATATATTAAAAAAACAATATGACAAAGAATGCAAAAATCTTCAGTAAAGTAAAAAAAATATTATTCTTATGACAAGTGTCTCATTTATGTTTAGACACCATCTTGAATTACGACGCCATCTTTTTAAGAAATGTTATACATACTAAAATTCTGGAAAGGTCTATTTTAATGAGCATTGGGAACAAAAAGGTTTTTTTTGCTCAACAAAATTGTAGGGGATGTTATAATGCATAAAAGTTATAATAAATAGAAAACATGGATGCTCGAAAGAATTTTAAGAAATGTTCGAAATTTCTCAGAGCAAATACTTACAATTTTTCCACTAGACAATGGATTACCAATATCACATTTTAGCGTACTATTCCCATCCGAATGAGAAATCGATGGAGTACAAGTGACCAAATTGTCACCGATTTGTACTTTCTTAATATAATTCAGTCCTTGTGGAATGTTCATAAAGAACCCTGCCTCAAAGGCATCCTCCCCATAGTTGGAGATAAGCACTTCAACAACTAAATTATCGTCTGAACCCAGCAGATATTTATCAATAGTTCTGCAAAATTAATGAAAATATTTTTTATTCGCTAAATTACAATCAAATTGATCTCTATACTTACGTAATATTTAACCGAAGATCTGGAATACAAATATTATCTGGTCCACAATTCTTTTGTATATTTATCGAGTCTCGTTGTACGGTACCCTTGTTTAAATCCAAAACCGGTTGCAAAACCGATCGGGCTCTACGTTGTAGCGGTGCCGGATGTGATACCAGGTTATAGTTCATTTCAACTTCTAGCGGTGTTAGCTTATCTCGAATGTTATCCTAAAATTACAATTAATTAAATTAGCTCAAAATAAATAAGAAAACTCTACAAACCGTAACATAAACCAACTCCGATTGACACGATTGCTTGCCACGATCCAAACGCATCGATGAATTGCGAATATTTCTGCCTTCGTAGTTTACGAAAAACATACGTGGCGTACTTTTGACCTTCTTTGAATCCAAAATCCATGAGATGCCAATGTCTGAAAGTGACAAAAAATTTAAAAATTGTTTATTAATTTAAAAACGTTCCAAAAACTTACCAACTGATGGTGGTAAATTTATGCCATTATATTTGAAGCACGATGTGACTGTTGTGCAAGTTACATTTTTCCTTGGTCGACCAATTGTACAGTTTTTCGCATCTAATGAGATCAGTTTTGAATTAGCATTAAAGACAGTGCTGGCTTCCATCACAGCCACCGGACGAGATCTGGACAATTTATAAGAATTAATTATTGAAGAAAGAAAAATAGTTTTCCTCATACTTGAAAACAATTGCTTTATTTGAATCATAGGCACCAACAACCAAATCTTTGTACATATTTCCATCCAAATCAATGCCACCTGCCACCGAAAATCCAAATGTTTTCAACACACCAGCACCAATAACATCTTCGGCATAAATGACTTGCGAATATTTTTCCAACGATCCACTTGCCGAACCATGATAAACGTACACAGCACCATTACCGTTTGGACCATCGTAGGGAGCACCAACGGCAAAATCACCGTAACCATCAAGATTTATATCCCCCAATGTGGTCAACGACAAACCAAAACGTCCGCGCGAGTTTTTACCATCAATCGATTGTAAAGATTGGAATTTATTCTAAGAAAACAAAATTTTTATCCGATCCTAAACAAACAATTATTCAAACATACAAATTTATCCTGATACATAACATAGACCCGGCCAACATCATATTTTCCCTCGTTGTTTGCAACCGTATACATGGGAGCACCGATAATTAAATCATCCAAATTATCCCCATCAACATCAACCACACACAGCGCATATCCAAAATAGGCACCGATTTGTTCGCCGGTAATATTTTGTTGATTTGTCATATTCCAAGAGTACAATAAAACTTTGCCCAACAAACCACCACCGCGTGGCATACCAACGGCCACACCCTCCGTACCGTCTCCGTTGAAATCGCCCGTTACCGATGAATATCCCAAATATGAATCATCTTCGGCCGCTGTACTCTCAACCGTCGACCAAACCTTTTCTCTAGCACTATTCATGCTGGTCGAATACACTTGACCTAAAATGCATTTCATAAACTTAATAATTCTCTACACATAAACGTTTCGGTTAAATTATTAAACATTATCAAACTACCGCAACTCTATTTTTAATCAGCAACAAACTATAAGTAAAAAGTTTTTTTTTTCGAAAACCTTATGCCAAATTAATTAGGAATTTTAAAATTTAAAAAAAATTATGCCAAACCAAAAATTATAGAAAACAAAAAACCTTTTAAGCAATTTTTTTATAAACCAAAATTATCATCTAAGTTTCTATGTAGAAGCATTTGATCAGCAAAGCAAATATGCGGTGTATATCGCTATAATATACGTACGCAGATCGATTTTCGTTTTTAATGAACTTTTATGGTTAAAAATATTTTATTTTTTTGATCTGAAGTTCTGAAGCAACCTAAAATTAAAACTATAAACTACCCTAAACACTAAAAATTAAAAGTTTTTTCAGGAACTATATGTCCAGACAATGAGAAATAAATGATATTGAAAGCTATTTTTAAGCGATTTAAAACAACCCCAATAAGTATGTTTCGGTGGAAAGAATTACAAACATCACGCTATCCGGGAAAATATTACGAATTTTCCAATTGGGGAAAATTTTAATAGAAAAAATAATTTTAAATTTTATAAATTAGCAGAAAAAACACACACAACCTGAGGTGCGTCGAACGTGCAAACTAGACTATGCACTTTCTTTCGGAAAAATCATTTTCTTAATATTCTAATTTTATGAAAATTACAATATTTATACTTTTCAGGATTTTGTTGTTGTTGAAGTGTAAAATTTCCCCCCTCCCTCCTATTAGATCTTCTCAAACTTTGTAGCGTTGTAGGGGGTCTCCCTGAACAACGTTTGTTCTTGCAGTTTGCAGCGCTCGGCTCTTTTCAAAGGGGGAGGGGTTTAAAGTTTGTATGCAAAAGTTTTAAAATGCAATATTTTAACGCCATATATACGATGAAAATTACGTGTTTTCGCACACTTTTGGAAGTGATGTTTAATTTATTATGTGTTTTTTTATTTTAATCGTATGTACTCATTAAAAAAAAGTGTTGCAGTGTTGATACCACCTTGTAACTCGAGAACCACAAACTACAAAAAAATTGTTTTCCATAAAATTGTTTTTTAAGATTAAAATCAAAAAAATATGATAAATAAAACATCACTTATAAAAGTGTGCGCAAACACATAATTTTCATCATACAGAATGGTAGGGTGAGCAAATTAAAAATGTTTGTATTCTAAACTTAACTATTATTTATGGAAAATATCGAAATATAAACATTTATAAGGGTTTTGTGATGTCAAATGAAAGATCTTGACAAGGGCTACAATTTTAGTTCTAAGGGTTGCAGAATCCAGGGGGCTACCGTCCCCCGATAAGAAAATTAAAACAAAGCAAGGGGTTCAGCAGCTCCCTGATTAGAAGATAAATGTACAAAATTCGTTTTTTGAGTTTTTTTCTCGGACCAGACCCTTATAATGGTATAAATTGTTTTTTTATATTAATGAAAAGAATTTAATAAAATTAATTTCCTATACAAACTACAAACTTTAAACCCTCCCCCTCCGAAAGATGTCAAATCGCCGCAAACTATCCGATCAAACGCTGTTCAGATGAGACCCCCCTACCATCCTACAAAGTTCCAAGAGGGATTAATTCAAAATATTAGCCTTTTTTTAATATTAAAGTCCTATCCTGCCAAATAATACACTTAAAAATTAAAAAGTCTCATGTTCTTAGAAAGAATTTAAAGTATACATGTTAAAGGCTGTAATTTACAAGGATCCGTCATAAGGAAAAAAATAGCAAATTAAATGTACTTAAGTTTCAAACTAAAACCTACGTGCAATTTGCAGACATTTGAGTGCAAAATTCAATGCAATTGCATTTGGATGGTAAAATTACATCAATTTTACATACAATTTAGGTGCAAAATTTAATTCTACGTAAAGTTGCTGTACTTGTACAATAAACTCTATAGGGCAAAGTGCATGCAAATGATATCTATATGTATAATTTTGTACATAGTTTGCACTTAAATTTAACTCGAATTTTTGACCGATTGCTCAACATTTTCTTTTGTATTTTTTTTATGTTTGATTAAATGTTGGAAATATAAATATAACATCTTTTTAAAAATAAAAAATTAATTAAATCTGATAAAAATTTAAATAAAATCTTAATTTAATTTGTATTTCATTTTACAAATAATTTCAAACCGCAGCGAGGTGATTGAATCGAATTCGACGTCGAATTTTGAAAAACGATCGAATATCCAAGAAAAAAAAGCTATACTATTATATTTATATTGTTTAATTTAATTATTATATTCTTAATTTTGTTTATTTTGTGTAGTTTGCCAGTCGAGGATTACAAAGAATAATCGAAAATTTGCAAAATATAGATGAATTGTTGAAATAGAATAAAATTATTTCATTTATTGAACTTATGTATATTACCTGTGCAATTATTGACTCTATAGTTACATTTAGTCAATATTGAGAAACCTATAAAGCTATACTATTATTTTTTGATGATAATTTTTGATCAATTTCAATAACTTCACCCCTGCTCAAAATCAAAAATTAAATATGCGATAAGATTATTAAAATTCATTTCAAAATTACATTAAATTAAAAATAAATAAATTTGTAACTAAATTATACTTAATAATTAAAAAAAAAATATTAGAAAAGAAAAATTTAATTAAGTATTTCTACACTGTGAAAATTAAATATACGTAAAATATTCTACAGGGTGTCTACATATTTGCATCTGTTTTTTTTACTCTTCAACTAATTATAGTTTAATCTGAAACTTTTTTTTTTGAACTTGTTCAATTTATTTTACTAATTATACTCATCGTCGGCTAAATAGTTTCTAGTTGCTTGAATCGTGTAATTTTTATGCTCGTCAGAAAATAATTTTCACACCTAAATATAAATCTAGCTTAACTCTCTGTACAAAACATAGACTTCTAATTATAAGGTTTCTCGATCAATTCTATCACCCAGTGAAAAAAAATGTGTTAACAGATATAGAACTTAAGAAATTTCTACATTTTTATACGTTAGTACATGTCCCTGACAATTTTTCAAAAAATTTATAAATATATGTTTAATGTTTTATTTTTAATGAAAAACATGAAAATGTACAAATTCTGTATGTTTTCCAATATGCACACAAAGCGCACATTAAAAACTCTCTATCTATAATGAAGATGTTAAAAATAATATGAAATATTTTATATATAATTAGCAAGGTGTCAGATGTGAATTAATTTTTTTTTTAATATTTAGTGCAACAATAATATATGTATAAAATGATGATAAAGGCTAATTTATATTTTAATAATAAAAAAAATTAAAAATTAATTAAATTAATGAATATATTGACTGTTGTTTGTTTTTTTTTTAAGAAGAAGCTCAATCACCGAATGTCACAGCACAAAAGTTAGCACCGCTTTATTTGGCTTTTTTTGCGTAGCTTTTGATGATTGTATATTTTAATTTTTTAGTTTTTAAAAATTAGAAAATTATTTTAAAAAAATTATTAAAATTAAAATTGATGTGTTTGTTTTTAAAATTATTATTTTATGATTACCTCCTTCACCATACTGCCCATAGCGAGGGGGCTTGTATGGATAAACTGCGTTTGTATTTATCGAATATGCTTGTCCTTTTATTTTTAATTTTTATATTTTATATTTGTTTTAACATGGTTTTTAATTTTTGTGTTCAAATGCACGATCAATCAATCACAACAAGGTTCGCAGGCATGTGGGGGAGTAGTAGTAGTGGGTCATACACAATATATATAAAAAATTTGGGGAAAATAAAATGTTTGGAAAAAATAAGTGTTAATAAAAAATATTACAATAATTATTTTTATGTATAATATATAATAATGCTAAAAAATAAAATAATAAACACAAATAAATAACCTAAGTATATATGTAAATTGGAGTCGAATATCAATTTATTTTTTTGTGTAATAAAATTTTATTATAACGATAATTTGGTAAAACTAATCTTGTAATCAAAAACATTTTTTATTACTTAAAATTGTGTGACCAAAAATTTTATTAACTTTTTCTCACTCGATTATTAATAAAAATTTAAAAATACAATGTTTGTGAGAATTTATTTCTTCTATTAAATATTTCTCATCCGATTCTTAAAAATAAAATTGAAATTCGACTAAATTAAAAAAAAAAAATATATTTATATAAATTATACTACGGGGTCAACAAACAATAATTTTTTTTTATAAAAATAATAACTAATAAAATAAAATGCAATTCAAATTAATAATTAAAAAAAATGTTTCGCTAAATTATATAATTGACAATTTACTTAAAAAAAATATTTCAGTATACTTTATCGCGGATTTAACTATATACTATATGAAAAGTTCGCGTGACTCTAATAATTTAATCTTTTCTCCAACCATTATAATATTATGTTGATTGACAATTGACATATTTTTGCAGAATATTAACTGTATTTTATTAATATGTCGGCAATATACAATAATATGTATTGTTAAAAATTCTCTAACGCTTTCTTTTAATTCATTAAATTAACTTTGTAATTCCAAGAACATAATAACGATAAAATTGAATACAATAATGCACTGAAATTATGACCGCACATATCGGAAGCATAATATGTTTTTTATTGCAAAATTCGAAAATATTTTACTTATTCTTCAAAAATAAAAATAAAAAACTTCAAATTTTTATTGGCCTTAAATGTTTAATGAATAATTTTTATAGTGTGCGCTCAGCACTAGCGTACGCAGAGTACGATCTCATCATATCATATTGAGATTAAATTAAAATTAAGTAAACTTGATAAGTAAAAATATAAGGATAAAATTAAAAAAAAGGATTGATCACATTTTGCTTAGTACTTGTCTATAGATTTAATAAGAATTAAATTAAAAATATTTAATATTGATCATATTTGATAAGACTTGCTTATAGAATTTGATGTAATTTATTCAGATTTGATTAGAATTGAGTAAACTACATTGAAATTCAATAACTCAAATTTTATTAGAATTTAATAATTAATGCCAATAAGATCAGAACAATTAGGACAAAAATGTCTACGCTGTGATGCTTAAAAACACCGTTCACCACTGATAAACTGTACTTTACGTCTAGCAATTAGACCACAGGTGAGAATTATTATATTCAAATTAACATTTAAATGGTTGGGAAAAAATCATAAAAAATAATAAAACGAATTTTATTCAAAACAAAAATCTAATTAAAATAACAAAATTATGTATGGAAATTAATTCAGTTTAAATTGAAACTTATATAGAAAATTACCTTGCCAATAGAAACTGCCTGGCGCTCCGATAAAAAGTCTGTCACCATTCTGAAAAAAATGTACACATTAAAACCACTTTATAATCGTTATAAAATAAATAAAACTTTAAAGGGTAAAATCACAGAATAAAAATCTAAAACAGAAGTTTAAAAGCCTGTAACGAATTAGTACTCCAATTTATTTTCATACATTTGGT
>JANSTW010049502.1:0-12840 GCA_027564275.1 Diadocidia ferruginosa
GGTGTATTAATTTTAAGTTTTAAAATTTTAAAAATATTTATTTTTGGTGTGCAACAATATGGCATCATCAGAAAAATATGGGCTTACAACCCTATTGAATATTATTATATTTGCAATTTGTGCAGTACTTAAATACCTTTATAAAATTTGATATCGACATTCAAGCCTCTTATAAGTACCTCGCATATATTATATAAATTATAAATAAACAATAAAGCCAATCATTTTTCCGGAATTTTGTTATTACTTATTAATATTCAATTCAAGTAATATAAGTTTCAGGTAACTATACCTATAAAGCTAGCTACTTAAATTTAATTTTTCTATATCTTGTTATTGTTTATTTAGCACACAATGGCTTACAAATATGTACAGAGTTATAATATATTCTATATAAATTTGGCAATTAAATTTTCCATGCGTTTTTTTCACTCATTCATCAATTAGTGACTTATATAATTAAGTAAATAAGAATGAATTGGGTGTATTGATTGAAAAACTTAGCTGAATTATTGGTTACTTTATATGTTATATATCATATGTTACTAAAACTAAAAGCAGGTATGATTAACAGTTGGCCCATTTTCGTACTTCTATGCGCATGACGTCACATCGTTACACTAACTCAAAGTAATTCAAATGGATAGTTGTAACGATTGTCATACGCAAGTGGAAAATGAAAGCAAAATTATCTTTAAATTAGTTTTAGTATCAAATTGTTGGTTTTAATTTATTGACAGATCACTGTCAATGCGAAACTATATGCTCACTTCGGAGTAAAGAACATTTAACTAACTATTATATAATATAATTGGTTCTTACGACCTTATTGTTTTTTATACATTATAATATATAAATTAAACCTAATATACGCAAGTATATAAAGCAAATTCTCATTGTATAATTACTCGAATGAATACATTTTAATAATAAAATGTTTTATTTATGAAAAATATAAAATCGGTAAATTATATAATAATCATTATTGTGATGTCACATATAAATAATTTTTTTATTGGCATTATATTATCTATAATATTTTACATTTAAACTTTAAAATTGTTATGTATAAACCAAATGATTTACATTTGTATTTGTTAAGTAAATAAATTTGTTTATACATACAGTACCGGTCAAAAGTTTAGATTCACTTTACATAATTGAATTCTTGAAATCAATTTATATATAGTTCGTCTATGTTGAAAATATGAGAAATTTTTCTTTATAGTCTATAAGACTGTTCGAAATATCGATAAATTGATAAATATCGATAAATCGACAAATCGATAAATGTCGATATTTTCTATATATCGATAAATTTAATAATATTTAAAACGGCAATTTTGTCTTTATTGTTTATCTAAATTTTATAGCAATATTATCGATTATATCGTTTGACTCTTTGAAAAATCGTCGATTTATCGAAAAATATCGATGATTTTTTTTAATATATGAAAATATCGATCTTTTTTTGAAGTATCAAAAATCGATTTTTTAATATAGACATTTTTCGGAGAAACTGAATTTCTTGCTTCTTCTGTATTAATAAAAAAAAACATGTTATCCTAAATTTTTGACCGTCATTGTAGGTATAATGAATTGTTGAATAGATAATGATGACATATTAGTAAAATAATACAAAATATACATACAGTCTACGCGAACCGCAGCCAAACAATTTGCATACATTACCTAGAGCTAGATATATTGAAAAATGAAATATTTTTTCAATAATAATAATAATTATTAATAATATTTGGACGAAAACAGCAACAAATTAATTTTATAGATATTTTACGATATTGATATGATCGCATAATATATTTTGATCATCTCGAGTATAAATATTGTGATGTTATATGACATAAAAAAATCTTTAAAATGATCGTAATATATTTATTGCATATAAATATCGTCGTTATAACCAGTTATCACTTAAAAACTACTAGCTAAATAACCCGTTTATATATTCGTTACAGTTTAAAAAAAATTAAATTGTCAATATATTGTCAAAATAATTTTTTCGCTTGTGAGGTTATGTACTTTATAATTATTAATATTGAAATGTTTGAAGTTTACTTTTGGTATTTTTTATCTTTGCCTCTGTTTCCTAATCATTTAAATATTTATTTGTTCATGTAATATAATAAGACATAACCTCAAATAAGTGATTTTTTTCACTAATTTCAGGTTATGTTTTCACTTATTTGAGGTTATGTTTTATTATAATACATTTACATACATGAAAATGAGACAAGAATAAAAAAGACAAAAGCAAACGTCCACGTTTCGTGGTTAGTTATGATGACTTATGATAGTCTTGAGTAGAATTTGACATCTTTGATTTATTCAATATGGCGGCGTATTACAAGATAGCGTCAGAACACAGTATCTGTTTATTTTCTTTGTTTTTATGCGTAGAAAAATTTCACTTTTTCTGTCTATTTAGAGAGCTGATGTGCTACCCGTCTTAGTTGTATATAGGAAATATATTTTTAAAATTTTAAAAACTAAGTATAAAACAAATTGTTGTAATGTGAATCAATCAACAAAACAATAAAAAAATAAATGTTTTAAATTATAAATTGTGATAACAAAAAAGTACAAAACAAATTAAAAAAAATTGTAAAAAAAAGTCTACAAAAGTGTTACTTTAACATTAATATAACTGCACGATAGACTTAAGATAACAAATGGAAACGATAAATAAGAATCCAATGATTTTAGAAAAAACGAAAAAGAAATCCGCCAAAACGGACAATAAAAGTAGAAAGAGTGAAAAGCAACAAAATTTCATTGAAGAAAATGAAATGAATTTAACGACGGAAATGCTAACCGAAGAATTCGAGCGGGAAATCGATAATTCGATGGCCGATCTGGATTTCATTGAGACCGGTCACACGAGAGTAGACTCAGATTCGGAAACAAACAATGCGCATCAGGACAGTTGTAGCAACACATCAAATGGTCATACAGATCCGGCGCAGGCTGGCCGAGAGAGAACGTCTAGCACATCAACAGATGTCAGTATTAGTGAATTAGAAGAACAAAATGATTTGTTGGTCGGTGCTAATCTAAATCCGTTTAGAAGTCCCGAATCGATACAACAGAAACTGTTGCTGTGGCGACCACTTCAGCTGCCGTTTCAAGAACGACGGCGACTGTCGCAGTGTCGCGAAGAGGACGAAGAGGAAAATGAACGACAACAAAATGCGGCAATGGGTCACAAAAGGACGGTGGGCGGCACAAAGCATAAGTTTATTGTTACAAAAACCGAAACCGCTCCCAGACCCGAAGCCGAATATCTGCGAAATATCAGTGCAAAACAAAATGCTGCGACTATACATTTTCCATGCAGTTCGGCCAACACTCAACAGAGGACCTCCTTGAATAGCATATTTTTCTCAGCAAACAAACAAGAATTTATTCCACATTTAGATAAGCGATATTTTGATACATCCCTGGTTGAGATTCGTGGTTCGGCAGATGGCAGCACTCAGTCATTGAATAAATCAAACGATATTGTCGATGACAATGTTTGGTTGCCAAGAGTGCCAAAAAAGAATGATGTAAGTTTGGGTTTTTTATATTTAAAGAATAGTCTTATATACCCTATGCGTAAGTAGCTTGTTTTTTTCGCAGGTTTCCGCGGAAACAAATTAGAACCAACATGGCTGATTGTCAGGCGAAACTGTTATATATTTTTACCGCAGTAATACTAAAATTAGCCATATTTCTTTATGGCAACACTAACTTTTTTTTCTGTAGTGTAAAATTTTCCCGCTTAAATACCTTTGTTTACATTTTGTCATTATTCGCTCTATTATTTTGACAGATTTTCGCAAATAAATGTCTCGCTACATGTGAATAGTTTGCTCAATCAACACATAAGTGGCGTAAAGGACGATAATCAATTTTTTTCAAGCTGCGGTGTTTTTAGACTAAATGTCTATTCTGAATTATCTATATTTATTCTGTGATATAACAGACTCTGTACTGTAGGTAACGTCACGGCTTTGTAATCAAGAGGTTGTGGGTTCGAGGCAACTAACATATCATCAAATTTCTCTGCCTTCTTATAGCATTATGAATATTTGCGTTATAAAACAACAAACTCATAAACTAAATATTATGCTGTTGTTGTTTTGATTGGTTCAATTGATTTAATTAATTTAATTTAAATTTATCTTGTATATATACAATTGTTGTAGTATAAAATTAATGTCAACAAATTTGTTGTGTTAATTTTAACTCATTATAGGGCCCAAGTAATCAAAATTGTATGCTTGATTTTCAAATTATATAAAGCTCGTTGAATTTTGATCACAATTAAAGCAGTTAAAAAACAATTTCAAATAAAATAAATTTTAAATGTTGTATATTGGGCCCTAATGGGTTAATTCTTTCGAACGTAGATTAATTTTACTCATACCAAGAATTTTAATTTTTTTTATGTATACTTAGGAGCATAAAAAAGTAATTTTATGACAAAATTAAATTTGTTTACCTACTCTAAATTAATTTTTTTGTTAACAACATATTTCACATAAGGGTTAAAACTATTTTTTATGGTACCTATTTTCATATATATTTTTATCTTTTTGAAATGAATATTTTATTTAAATTATTTTGAATTTTTTACTTAATATATTTATTTATAAATAATTTTTTCGATGTTCATTATAATGAGCGGCACGTGCGAAAGGGTTAAATTAAAATAAAGGATAACAAATTACTTATACTGGTCCTTAATGGGTTAAAGCAAAGTTATGTAACCATAGTTCTACTTGTATGTTGATTTTATTGAATGAATCAAATTGTTCACATACTCGACGGTCCGCAGTGTACCAATACTGGCACGCCTCCTAGAAGTACTAGAATAATGAGTCGCGTCAATAAATCATTTTCATAGTAAAAAAAGAAGTACTACTACTAGGGTCTTATTTTCATATAATTCAAATTCAATTGTTTTCTGTACAAAATTCTGGGGCTTATTTGTCTCTATTATTTTCACGAAATCGCGTATTGACGCGACTTTTGTAAATTCTAGTACTTCTAGCCTCTCCTATGTATGACTCGCCGCTCAATAAACAACATTAATTTTTTTTTTTATTTTAAAAATTCAAAAATTTCAAAATCAATAAACAAACCTTTTTTTAGATTTTATAATTTTATTTTTATTTTATTACAAAATGATCAATAAAATATTTGTATGTCGTTTCTGTTGCAATGTGTGTGTGTGATTTTGAAATGCATCAAATTTAAAATTCACAAAAACAACAACAACATTGAATATATAAAATAAATTTATTTTATAATCGCGAATAAAATTGTTTTTTTTTTATTTTTAAAAATGGTCGCGTGATACAAAACATTTATATCGTCTGTTTTTTGCTTTGGTATATTATTATAAGACACAAGGTCTAGCCAACTCTATACTCATGGAATACGCAATCAAACTTTTTATTGAAATGCAATTTAAGAAATTAAGAGCAGCACAAAAAATGTCTGCATATTTTTGACATACGTGCCTCGAAGCTTCAACTACTTTTTTAGGTTATGTTTGATATTTTTTTTAATTTTTAAAACGAAAATGCAAAAGAATAAGTAGAAACAAATCATCTTTGTGTTTATGTTCGATAACCTAAAAAATTATAAAATATGTAATTTTTCTTTAAAGTCACCACAGATTAACTACTTTTTAAGGTTATCTTTGATATTTTTTTTAATTTTTAAAACAAAAATACGAAAGAATAAGTAGAAACAAATATGCAACATCTTTGATCGAACATAACCTAAAAATGTGTTTATTTTCTTAAATTGGAGAGATAAAGTCAAGGTTTTGACTAAAAAAATTCATATTTTCTAATAATTCTGGAAATATCAAGCTAAAAGGACAAAGAAAAATTTAATTCGTTCCGTGCATATTGACATTGCGTGCACGAACGGTTTCTGTTATACAAAATAAAATGAAACTACATTTTTTTTTTATTTAATTTAATGTGAAATACTGCGAAAAACCATAACAAATATAAAAATAAAATGTCAATTTGTTGATGTAAAAAAGTATATGGCAATAATAATACAAAGTGTTTTATTTTTATTTGCCGCAAAAACAGATGTTTGCAATGATATTTTTATCACTGCTGTGAGTGTTTTTGTAAATAAAGAAAACACAATAAACATTTGTATGGTTTCTTTTATATAGAGTAAATATTTGTTGCTATGAACAAAGATTTGTTTGCAAATAAATATGTAATTCTAGTATGAATCATACGATTTTCCTTTTGAATAGGGCAACACGGAGAGGTTTTATAACATAAAAACGTAAGATGGCGCTAATAGTTTATTTAACGTAAATTTTCTTTAACTCTTTTGCACATGGTGCAATGTAAATCAAAAATATATTTATAAATTAAATAAGAAAATAAATATTATTAAATTTGATAAAAAATTTAAAAATAATAAATATATATGAAAAATGAGTTCCATAAAAAAATAGTTGTTCGCCCCCTTATTTGTCAATTTGTCATTAAATAACTTTTTATGTTCCTAACATACAAAATTCAAAAAAATCGTATGAGTAGAATTAATTCACTTGCAAAATCATTAAGTCACATGGGCCCTCATCCAAAAATGCACGTTAAATTTATATGAAAAAAAAAATTGTTTTCAAAACAAATTTTCTTTAGGACATACGCCCTCTATCGTAAAAAATATCAACAAGTTTATTGGACTTTTATATATTTTTAGAAAATAAATTAGAAAAATTGAAAAAAGATTGTAAAAAAATTCTTTTAAATTCAAAAGTAAATGAGAAAGAAGTATACATAAAATAATTTAAATCTTGGAGGGGGGACTTAAATAATTAATAATATTGTTCTTCTTGTGAAATGAAACATTTAAGTGGGTCCAAAAAACACTTAAAAAATTAAAAAAAAATCACAAAACTAACTCTTGTTTTTTTTACATATTTTAGGATTCAATTACAGATGGCGCATCACGTCCCAAGCAATCGGCCCAAAGTAGTTCAATTAATGCCGCATCGAAATTACGTAAATCTAAAAGGGATGACAAAGATGCAAGGTAAACGTGTTGATTTGTTGATATCTTTTGCATTGAGAAATTAATTTGTTTTATCAAATTTTAGAAAACAAGAAAAGGAACAACGGAAAAGTGACAAAGAAGCCCGTAAGATTGAAGAGAAGGCGGCCAAAGAGGCGGCCAAAAAAGAAAAGTTGTACAGACACACAATTTCGAGGAGCAGTGAACGTGTATCATCGCGATCCGGATCACTGGAACGTCGACGGAGTGGTGATGGTGGTGAAATGTTGGTTATAAATCAATCGACTGTGCATGGTAGGTTCTTATGTTTTATCAAGATAATTTCGTCTTTAGGATATTTCAAACTTTGAAGTAAAATTTAGTTCTTTTGGTTCCAGCCAGCCCTTATATATTCCTTGCACCGGAGAGGGAAAAGCCCTAAATATATTTTGTTGTATTTAACCCATAATCTTAAGAGGAGCATGAGTGCCAATTTTTAAGTTTATATGTCTTTTTCGAGAAAAGAGGATAAGAAGGGGCTGGCCCCTAAAAATGTAGATTATTCATTATTTTACCCGAAAATTTCGCCAGAAAATAGATAAATCCTTACGAATTTTACAATTAAAGCAATCGACTTTTATCTAACTTCCTGATTAGTCAGACCTGAGAAATTTTTTAATTGGCTTAGTAATTCTTCTAATACTTTAGACAGAATAATTAATTTATTTTTAGAACATTTTATTTTGTTTGAAAAAAACCCGCAAAGTCCTAATTTTTAAAGCCTAGTGGATGGCGGCTACTGGGTGACTTATCCTATATTCAAATAATTTACCGCTGCCTTTCAGTAGAAAGTTTCACGCCAATTTTTTGCAGGTTTCTTCTAGCGTTGCGAGGACACTTTTCTTTAGCCCTATTTCAGATGTGAAAGGATAGCTGAAGTTCAGTCCTTTTTTAGTTCTTTTTCAGGTGTAAAAAGATTGCTAACATTTTGGCTTTTTTCAAGTATAAAGAAAACCTGAAATTTAGGCTTTTTCGGGTGTTAAAGGATGGTAGACATTTAGGCCTTTTCCAGGTATCAAACTAGCTGAAAATTAGGCATCTTTCAGGCTTTTCTTCAGGTGTGAAAGGATGACTTACATTCAGACCTTTTTCAGATATGAAAAATAGCTGAAATTCAGGCATATTTCGGCCTTTTTCATGTATAAAAAATATCGGAAATTCATGCCCTTTTCACGTGTGAAAGGACGGCTGACATTCAGGCCTTTTTCAGGTGTAAGAGGATTGCTGATATTCAGGCCTTTTTCAGGTGTAAAAGGATAGCTGACGTTCAGGCCTTTTTCGGTTGTTAAAAGATAACTGACATTTAGCCCTTTTCAGTTATAAAAAACTGAAATTCAGACCTATTTCAGGCCTTTTGATGTGTAAAAGGATAGCTGACGTTCAGGCCTTTTTCAAGTGTGAAAGGATGGTTGACATTCAGGCCTTTTTCAAATGTGAATGGATTTCAGCCCTTCTTCAGGCGGTAAAAATGACTAAAATGCAGGCTTTTTTCGATGCTTTTTCAGGTGTGAAAGAAAATCTCAATGTCAGCCATCTACATTCAGATCTTCTTTAGCCATGAATAACAGTGGAGCACAATTTTTTATCAAAATCGAGAAAAATGGAACTAAAGCCATTGTTTTAATTTTTTTAGGTATCGCCAGTCCGAATAGACGTCCCACAATATTTGATGTTTTCCGTCCGCGTACAAAGTCCGATACTAAAAAGCAAAAAGATCACCGGGATGCAGCCAAGGCTTCCGGTTCGGATCGGGACAATAGTAGCGGCAGTGCTAGTACGCACAGTGGATCGGGTGGTATAATGCATTCGATGAAGGCTGCTGTTCAAAATACCATTGGCCATAGACACGAAGCAACAAATAAAGGCGAATCGAAATATCGTGATGGTTCAGCTCATCCGCACGCTGGCAGTGATGCTCAAGTAAGTTAATTGAATTGGGTTAATCGTTTCTTGATTAATTGGTATGTTTTTAGTATTATCATACAGTGACGGCTGTTCGACGGGTCGATGCAACAAAATCGCCAATGACCAAAGTTATGGATCTGTTTCGTCATCGTTCAAATTCTGCTGTTTCTGAGGCGGATAAACGTAAAGCGGTAAGTTGACTTTGTTGTTTCAACTCATAAAATTTCATAAAATTTCTTGCATTGAATTTCAATATAAAAATCAACTGGATTTTATAACATTTAGAATAAAAGTCATTCTTGATGTAGTCTGAGAAGCTGTTCCCTTTTGAAACTTAAACTTAAAGATTAGAGAGTAAATCTTCTAAAATAACAATAATATGATTTAACTCTAATTGTTCCAAAAAATAGCCCTATAATTTAAAAAAATAATAATTAAACAAAATCAAACATTTAAATGGTTTACCCCTATGAAACATTCATCTACCAAAAAGAAACCATTAAAATGTTTATTTAAGAAAAATATTCACACAAATAAATCTTCTCATCGATGTTTTTTTGGAATTTCAGACATTTTTCTTGGTAATAAGAGACCGTTTTGTGAGTGTTTTGTTAATTTGTTGTTATATGTTTATCAACAAAAGTTTTTATTTCAAAAACAATAAAGCATTTAATGGCCGCAAATCTTAAGTACGTTAAACGTAATTTGAGATTTTTTTTTATAATGAAATATAAAACGATAATTGTATTTTTCAAAACAAAAAAGCAAAGACAATCTTTACACATAGGGACGGGTTGGGAAAATCTGTTTTTTATACTCTTAATTCGTAAGATTTATTTAGTTTACTTCAACGTTTCGACAAAAATAGGGCAATCCTGAGACGGATTTGATTTAAAATTTAGTATAGCCAAGTCGCAATAATTTTAGAAATTGTTTTAAATTTATTACAGACATTTTTTAATTTGCCTTGATACCACAGTTCTTTATTTCTCACGCGATGCGTACATTTTAATAGTAATACGGTTTTCATGAAAAAATAAAATAAATATGACGAATTTATTTCGATCAAAAAACGCTAGAATTTCTTTATTATGAATTAAAAAATACAAAATGGTCGATTTTCAATATGGCCGCCATAGTCTAATATATAACGAATTTAGATATAACAAAATCGGAATAAAAAGATATTCAGAGCGTCCAAAATTACTAAAACAATAATCCACTATCTTTTGATACAATTCGTGTTCTGTGCCCTGCAGATAGAAAATCGTAAATTAATACACGTATACGCGTAAGATGTTAATTGTGCATATACATCAACGCAGACATATTATCCAGATGTTATTTGTTATTGTTTTCGATATTATCTTTCTTATTATAATATAAAAAAGCAGTGGCGTGAAGTGATACTCGTTACTTTCTAATAACGAAAATCGTCAATTTAAGATAAAATCTGATCAGGATTTGAATTCTCGATCTCTTGAACACTACAGATGAGCAACGACGATAATTTTTCGTCCCATTGGTATATAAGGCTACTGGTTGCAAAACTTAATTTAACATAATATTTCGAAAAAGAAAAACAAATATTTTCTATTTTTATCAATTAATTTTATTCAATTTTATATAATTAATAAATAAATAGGTTATCTGCTTTGAACATCCAAAATGCGATGCTGTTTGTTGATAAAATGCTTCGCACAAAAAATACTAATAAATTAAAAATACAAAATATTAGTAGAAACTCAAGTTTTTATATGTATATACGTTCATTCCAGCGTAACGTACATAACATTCAGAGAAAAACAGCTATAGTGCTGGATACTAATGTCTGTTACGTATAAATTTATAATTATGTTGTCTGTAGGTCAAAGATCAACATAACTTTAATAAAAGAAAAGTTTAAATAAAAATGCTTTCTTCAGAAACTTTTAATATTATTAATAGTGTGACGCACATAACATAAAAAAGGCAATATTTTCAACTTTGCTTGAATTTTATGTTAATTCATAAAAAACGATAAAATAAATTATTTTGGAATTTTTAAAATTCAAAAATTTCTACCTTTACTAGTTTTTTAACAACAAAGATTAATATCACATAATATATGTGCGTTACGCACCGTCACGCAAAAAACATATGTTTTTAAATAACTAATAATACAACTTTAATAGAAGAAGAATTAAATTAGTAATTCAATTAACTCTTTACCCTTCTTCTGTATAGTTAAAATTTATTTAAAAAAACAACAAGTGCAAATGCGGTGACATGACATAACACTCAAAGACATAGCGCCCAAAAGCTTTACCAATCTTTTTATTTTAATTTTTTCCTATAATTCTAAAACCGACATGGCAGCCAAAATATATTTCAATTCAATTCAATCATTTATTGGAAACATAAAAAAGGGTTTACAATTCTCATCGCTTTGTTTCTAATTTTTACAAGGGAAATTTTATCATTTGTTAGCAAAGACAAAAACAATAAATAGTTTTTGTGTGTTTTTAGCGGTTTTAAAGCTTTTGGACATTATGTCTTTGGGTGTTATGTCATCTCACCCATTATATGTTCTGCACAAATATTTGTCCATTTGTAATAATATCATAAAAATTGTGCTATACAAATATTTATTTTTCAATTGAATAATTCTCGAAAAAATGGATTCTAAATCATATTAGTAGGTTGACCTTCGCCTGGAATGAACCTATTTGTAATACTTAAGAGCTGCTACTACACAAAATCGTATAGAAACATTTTGATGCGATATACTATTACTATATTACTATACAGCAAAGAATGTTTACTTCAATGTGAAAAATATTTTATTTTTTTGAAAAAGTATCGCGCGGCTTATAAATATTGAAAAGTTCTTTAGTCTTGACTTTGTTTTTCGCGGTGTCGTATCTTATATTATATCATATAATCGGTTGCTCTTTTTCGTGTAAATCACACTATTTAGTAGC
The DNA here is from genome assembly GCA_027564275.1 of Diadocidia ferruginosa. Taxonomy (NCBI): domain Eukaryota; kingdom Metazoa; phylum Arthropoda; class Insecta; order Diptera; family Diadocidiidae; genus Diadocidia; species Diadocidia ferruginosa. The sequence goes on from JANSTW010049502.1 coordinate 11,973, forward strand.
TAATGATAGACATTATTATTATTATCATGTTTTTTAATGTAAATATCTCGCTATAATGGAATAAGCGACTTAGTATACTATACTATATACTTGATATTACAAATATAAGTGTTCGATGACGCGCCGAAAGTTTTTATTTTGATAAGAAAATCGGAAAAATGTTTTCAGAAAAAAATTCGAAAACAATTTTTTCGTTTAAAGGAAATAAATATTTTTGTCTTAAAAATGATTAGCCGCAATAATATTTTTATAATAACATTTAATTTGTGATGTGTCCCAGATGGGTTAAATAAATTTACAATAAGTTATTAGACGATCTTATTAATAAGCAAAGGTTAATTAATATAATTTTCGTTTGCTGAAGAGCGATATGTATATTGTATATACCTACTTATGATGAGTAAAAAAAGTGCAGCTTTTATTTTTATTAAGCTTTATATAGTGAGAATATAATGAAATTCGATTTAGTGAATAAGTATATAAAGTATAGTGTATATAGATATAGATTAACCCTTTAAAACACAACTGTTTGACTAGCAAGTAGCAATATATGTAACTTTCAAATTAACTCAAAACTATTTTTGTTAGATGCTGAATTTGAATTCTAAAAAAGTTTAAATTAAATTAAAAATATGTGGTGGGCTTCAATATTGTATTTCTTTTTTATTGCTTCATACATGATAACTGGAATTTAAGTGCGATGAGATTACATTAGCTTATTAATCAAATATAAAAAAAAATAACCTTCGACTATAAAAAATTTAAATTCCTTTGCCCTCTTTTCATACCGCAAAAATGTATTCTGGTTAATGATTTTATTGGCTCTATTTTGATTAAGTACAAATATTGAATTTCAATAAAAAGCCAA
>JANSTW010049513.1:0-12839 GCA_027564275.1 Diadocidia ferruginosa
CATCAACCCATTGATAACGATTCGATAAATATGACTTAATTAGGTTCACTGAATGCAACGAAAATCTAAAGTTTCTTCTGAATCAAAAGTCCACAAACAACAAAACACTAATATGATTTATATTTAATTTAAGCTCCACGTCACAAGTAATGTTTAATAAAGTTGTAATAGTACTATGATTTGATCAGAAGCCACACTGAAATGGAGTAAGTAAATTATTACCATTTAGAAATTCATTCATTTGACTTCTGATTAAGATTTTTAAAGCATACGATAGTGATGATAATAGACTTATGAGACGAAAGTCATTTACCGACACAGGTGATTGAACTTTGGATATTGGGATCACTTTTTAGCTAATTTCCAATTCATTGGAAACTTAGAGCTAGTCAAAACCTGGTTAAAGATGTGTGTGATAAATGGAAGTACTTGGAGTAAAATTAGTTTTATGAATTGAATCGATATGTCGTCAGGCCCAATTGCCTTGGACTTCACACCATGATTGATCGACTTAATCTGCCGTGACATTTCTGAAATACAAATTATTATTATATCAACGATAAAATTCGTTTCAGTTACATCATGCAATACTGTAGACGTTGAAGTAAACTGTTTAATTAAGTCATCGGGTGCTAAATTACACGTACTACTTGGAGGCTTACTTAAACCCAAATCAGATATGTTTGAAACGGGTATTCTTTTCTTTGCACACAAATGTATTACGTAACCTCACAAAGTTCAACTATTCCATGCGTTAAGACTCTTTTTTTTTGAAAATGTCTGAACAAATGTTTATTCGTTTTTTTCTACAAGACCAATTTAAGTAAAAACCTAACTAAAAAATTATTGAATTGTAAATTTTTTAAATAAAAATTTACTTTACTATAATTTAATTCTATTTATTTTTAAAATAAAAATAAACACTTTGGCGAACAGCGTCCAAACATAACCCCACCCCTCTTTTCGCATAAAGGGTAATCCCCCAACAACAAAAAAGTATAGTGACTTTTAAGGGGAAACGCCCTCTTTCAGAGAGGGAATAGTTTAAAATGCAATATTCTGATGCCAAACCTATACTGAATGAAAGCGTAAGTAAATTAAACATTTTTGTAGTGTAAACTTAAAGGTCTTGACAAGTGCTACAATTTTAGTTCTAGTTCACCCATATGTATTTTTAATAAAAACGTAAAGCCCCTCCCCCCATTTGGAAAGGGGGTGCTCCCCCTTAAGTTTAGACTACAAAATTTTTAATTTTACCCATATCCTGTATAGGGTTTACATCCAAAAAATTAATTTTAAAACTTTTGCATACAAACTTTAAACCATTCCCCCTCCGAAAGAGGGCGTTTTCTCCAAAATTCACTATAATTTTCTTTTATCGGAAGATGACGCTTTATACAAAAAAAGGGGAGGGATCATGTTTGGACGCTGATCGCTCTTCTGCACTTCAGCCAAATGTTTTTTTTGTTAAACTCTAAATATCCCAATTAAAATTGTTTTCAAAACCCAACATTATTCCCCCTTTAGACGCCGAAAATTTTACATTTTTTTGAATGATAAATTTTCTGAAAAAATTATTTTCTATAAATTTCCCAATAATTTGATTGTATTTTTTAACCAAATTATCTTAAAAAAATTAATACATTCAAATCTTATCACCAAATATTACTAATCAAGCCCATTTATATTGTATATCGATCGGGTCTTCCCTAATATTGTTATAGGTTATTTTTTACTATATTACAAACACAAAACAAATTGATTGGTAATATTTAATAGAGCTAGAGGTCTTTTTACGATGATAAAATACGCAAATAATGTGCGGGTAATTTCTTACATATTATTATTACTATAAAAAAAATGTTGTCACTCTAAATAAGTATCAGAAAACAAAATTCCCGAACTTATATCTTATCTATCTCTTCTATATATCACTATCTACCTGCAAAAGTATGTGCAATATAATTTACTGAGTATATAAAGATTAAATACAAAATGTTTATATATACTTATGCCTTTTGATAAGCTTTTATCTTTTTAAATTAATTACAAATTGAAATTCTATAGAGAAAAATATTTTTATTTTTAATTTTAATCAGCGTTTTAAATTTCATAGATATTTAAAAAAAATTTAAAGTGTGCGTGCTATTTATACAGGTGTGGTAATAGAATAATGTTTTTATGGTTTTCAATGCGTGTTCAGCATTATGAAAAATGTCTTATACCCATAATAATAAATTCTATTTAACAATACCTTAGAAACTAATCTTTTACCAAAAATAAAAAAAAACAAAAATCAATTGGAACGCAAATCCACACAACCAAAGTTAAAATCTTTAATTTTGCGTAGATTTGAGTTCAAATAAATTTTTTATTATCTGACCTTTTTAAAAAAATTGCAAAATGAAAAATAATTTGTTTATAAAAAAAATTATCGTTACAAAAGAGGCTAAAAATTAATGTTTTAATTCAGATAAAGAGACAATTATATTATATAATAAAAAATTAATTGAACGCCCAAAAACAAAATTGAAACATTCATCAAGGCAAAATTACTTTAACCACAAAAAAACAGCATGGGTTCAACATAACCTCAAATATTAAAGATAAGTAAAAAATTACAAATCAATTGACTGGAGCCGGATATGCGACTGCCAAGAAATTTTCTTTTCGAGTGTACAAAATATTCTTAACGGTGCAGTCACAGTTCTTGTCTAAGGACTTTATCATTAAAATCTGATAGGTCCAAAAAAATTCGAATATAAAAGACTTATCTCACTTTTAATTCATTAAACAATTTTGAGCATTGCGTATGCTAGTAAAATTTTGTGAATATTTTTTTTAAATACAGATAAAGTTTATTTTTATATGAGTCATACAATTATTTTTTGTTTAAAGTGATGCTTACCTACTGATAATAGATATATGGATGATAACATTTATATAGTTATATTCTATAGAATTTTATAGTGTTACTCAATGTCAATCTAAATAACATACAACACACATATAATTGTTTGTTAATACAATTTTTTCCTCGGAAATTATTCTCAAATTATAATTACACTATATTCAACAAAGCGTTCACAAAATCGGATATTGAACTTCGTGGTTTATTCATGAATTCGATTTTTTTTTTAATTAATTTAATTAAACAAAGCATCATTTGACGCTTACAATTTTTTCTCGATAATTTTGGGTTTTTTTCCTGTCAATTTTGAAGAAAAAACTAGTTTTTATGACATATTTCTGTCGAAAGTGCCAAAACAGCTGATCAAGAGGCCCGATTATGAAACTCGATATTATCGATATCGAGACGAGATTAAAATTCCGATACGCTCGAATGTAGCTATTATGACTACTCGATCGGATCGAGTGGTATAATTTCTATTCATTTTCATTGTTATACTCTATTAAAACTTACATTGTCATCAAGAAGTCATAATAGCTACATCCGAGCGTATCGGAATTTTAATTTCGTCTCGATATCAATAATATCGAGTTTCATAATCGGGCCTCAGATTACCAAATTTATTTTATAAAATGTGTAGGGGACTTATTAACCTATATAATTTATTAATTTATGTACAAACATCGGTTGTTTCTATTCTGAGAAATGATCTAATATGTGAAGCTAACACCGACAAGAACTAAATTTTAACATATCTCGAAATTGTATACATAGATTTTTTCTTTGTTCAATTTTTGTAGTTATCTAGCACGATTACATACCAAAAAAAATAGTGGCATATACCAGAAGTAAAATTTCAATTGCATGTAGCGTTAAAATGCTATCGTGGTAACGTGAAAAAAACGCTATTATTCCATAATAGCACAAACTAGCATTTCTATTTGTATTTTTTTACCGATGAATCAACGTAAATTAATAAAATTTTATACAATTGAAAAATTCAATGAAGTTGTGAAGTGAAGTGGTGAACATCGTTACTTTGATTTTTTTTGAAAAATACAAAAAACAAATATTTATTTTTTTCGTCGTGAAAAATAAATTAATTAAAAATGAGTTTTCCAATTATTGTAAGTAACAATTATTTTATTATATATTATATTAAAATCAAATTAATTATTAAATTAAATATTATAGATGCGTGGAAAAAAGGCGACTGCCGAACAAAAAAACCGTCTGGTTGATTTTTGTTTGGAAAATTTAAATTTTGCGAACGATAGGTTTGAAGGAGCAGACGGTAATAAAAAGAAAACTGAAAAATGGTTTGAGGTCACGGCAATGCTCAACTCGATGGGAGGCGCGACTAAGAGCGTCGACGGTTGGGTAAAGTATTGGGCTGACCAAAGACGAGAGGCGAAAAAGCACGCGGCTGATTTGAGGGTGGACCAACAAATTACCGGCGGTGGTGGATCCAAAATTAAGCCTCTTTCAGAAGTGGAGGAAAAAATATTACAAATTATCTCACCGATTTCTGTTTATGGATCGACAGGGATTGTAGAGGGAGGGTTTGATGTAAGTATTTCTAAACATACCTTTACATAGGTATAAACTTTAATAGAACAAAAGAACAAAAGGGGGAATTCTAAACTTCAGCCGGTTTTTTAATTTCTCTATATTATGTGTTTCTTTTTTTTCGAATGCAACTAAAACAAATATTTTTTATTTTCTATAGAACGATTTCACAAATATTGAAAATTTGTTAGAAGATGGTTTTATTGAGGAACAAGGAACAAGTGCCAATGTAGGAACTTCTACTCAAAATGTACAAAATAGCAGTGAAAATATTTTAGGGGACGAAGAAATTTCGATTGAAGAGGATGGAGTTACATTATTTAATCCTATTAATGTAAGACGACGTTTTCAATGCCGTTCGAAAAATCCGACGCCGAAAAGACGAAAAGTAGGGAGCCTTCAAGCAAGTGAACTTATGGCATCCTATACAACCATGGAAACTCGAAGACTGGAGATAGAAGAAAGGCGTTTGAAGGTTGAAGAACGAAATTCAGAGTCGCTTAATATATTGATGCAATCAATATCCCAATATGTAAGTATAGATTTTAAATATTATAATAAAACAATTTAGGTTAAGTTTTTATTTAGATATTTTCTTTATTTTTGACCTAATAAAATATTAGGAAAAACTATTTATTAAGTTTTGTCGTGCCCTTATACCATCTCGCAATAAAGTTGCATCACTATAGATATGTGTATGCATTGGATTTGGTTCAACAATATCAGTAAGAGTGACTATTTCGGTGGGTACTGGTACGCATTCTTTAGTCAAAATGTTGTGAAGTACGACACACGCGTTTATTATTAGGCCGGTTCTTTGTGGCTTGTAACGCAATAGTCTTTCTTTTAATAAACATCTAAATCGTGTTTTTAAAACACCATTGCACCGCTCAATGGGATTTCTGCAAGTTTTGTGCGCCTTATTGTAATTCTTTTGACCGTTAGTAGTTGGATTATTTACTGGTGTCATCAACCACGGTTGACTTGGAAAACCACTGTCTCCTAAAATTTTATAATTTTTTTTGTTAATTAAAAGTATTATTTTATAACTATTTTTATATTTTTAGCTGAATCAACAAAATTCGGGGTCTTCACAAGCAGTACTACAACCACAAAATCAACAACCATAATATAATATTTTAGTTGTTAAATTTAAAATTATAGTGTATATAAATGTAAATAAAAAATAACTTACCCAGAAGCCAAGAAGTTCTGTCGCCTTCATTGTACAGTCTTGATAAATATTGTTTTAATTTTGATGACCGCCATATAAATGAGTCATGGGTGCACCCTCCATAGCGTGCATTGGCATACAATATATTTAGGTCAAAGTCGCAAACCTGTATAAAGAAATAAACAAATTTGTATTGTGTTTAACAAATTTTTTTGAATGGAATTACAGATGAAGAACTCGCAGTCAAATATATTTATGAAAGTGAGAGTCAGTTTTTGAATATTTAATAGTATTAGTGAAGAACAGAAAAATTCCGAAACTAGTATTAGAATTTCTTACATAAAGACAAAAACATTTCAATTATTTGTTCACAAGAAAGCCACTTAAATGAAACATTTGACATCGACACTACGGCACATTTATCCATAATTTCCGACCACGCAGTATTTTTATGTGCGCCACTAATAGATTCAAATATTTAAAAACTGGTTTTGTACTTTCAGAGTGTTTTGACCCCAGTCTCTTGATCCATTAGTTGGATTAATATTTTTACTTAAATTGTTTTAAACCATAAATGGTACTTACTAGTAAAACATTGATCGAATGAAAGTTTTTACGATTATAATATACATGTTCAACATCATTTCTTGGTCGTAATAACGCAACATGCGTACCATCAACCGCTCCAATTACCCCCGGAAAATTTGAGTACTGATAAAATCTAAAAAAAAAATTGTATGATAAAAAATGTTGATCAACTACGACTTAGAACACTTACTTTTGCTTTATGTTTTGCCGTTCTGTGGCTGTTTTTGGAAATTGGACGTATTTGCCCAACATTTTATTTAATGCCAGAGATACTTCGTACACATTATTGGAAATACACGTTTGGCTCAATGAAATGAGTGTCTCTTGCCCAACTGAACGTTGATAGGAGCCAGTAGCATAAAATCTTAAAGCTGATAATACTTTTATAAATAATGGTATTCCATTATTATACCGACTGACATATAGAAGCGGAGTTAACTCATTTATTAAATTGACTGCCAAATGTTTTGGGAATCTATAAAGGTCTATAAACTGTCCATCACTTATATCAAATGGATCCTCTGTATCCCGCAGTCTTCGCTTAAGAGCACTTAAATACATTTTTTGCTCGTAGTTAATTTGATCCATTACAACTAATAATTCAATAAAATTCATTTTTAATAGAATTATAATAAATGCACAAACAAAAAAACAATGAATATACACTTTTTATGTTAAAAAAATTCATCCCCACAAAATTTCAAGAACTTATCTCATCTAGAACTTTCTATTTCTTTGAATACTTTATTTTCTTTCCATTTTTTTTGTATAGGAGCTATCAGTTCCTTTTAATAAAAAATCTTTTATAAATTATTTTTTTGCTTTTTCGGTTTAAAATTCAAAAGGAAGTAAAAAAAGATTTATTTATATATTTCAAAATTTTATCGCGATTACAAGACTTTTATTTATTCTATGCTAACCGTATATATAAATAAAAGAAAAAACAAAATTTATAACTAAGGGCCGATTTTGAGCACATATTTAGCGATATATATCGCTAACTTTATATGTTAAGTGTGCGCTCGTACGAAGAACGCGAAAAATATACAACAAAATACACAAAATTCAGTACAATTTACGGAAGATATATCGCTTTATATAGTCGTACGTTGGTATAAAGGTACTGCTATATTTCTAAATACATTTTTACAAAATGAGTCTTTCAAATAATTTTTATAATGTTATTTTGCAAAACATATAAAAAAATTATAAAAATCCCAATCCCGGAACATCAGTTTTTGGCCCAAAAACCGTCCTCCATCTTGTGTTTTGTAGAACATTTTTCGGAACACAATAACATTTTTGTTTGATATCCGATTTAAAAAATATTTGTTTTAAATCACAGGTAATAATATAAAAAAGTAATTATATTTGTGAAACACACGTAATATGCAAAGATATGACGTATGTATTAATTAATTCGATTAATTTTAAATACATTGAAATACTATATGTAATGCAATGTATTTTTGTTTTTGTTTTTTCAATAATATTACAAAATTATAAATAAGTAATTTGATTTTTTTAATTTAGCATACCAATTAGATTCCTCGAACGTCCAAAGTTGAAAAATTGTGGAAAAAAACAAAAAAAATATTTTTTTTGATGATGGGACGTACTGACGTAGTGCTGAAATTACTTCATGGATTATTTGTTTTTAGAAAAAACTAAGTATTTTTCTAAAGTTAACAAAAAATTTCAAGGCTGGGCGAAGAAAGGTACGCTTTGCCCAAGCCGACCCACTAATTTAGTTGAGAAAAGCTTTAATTTTAATTGGACCAATTAGCATGTTTTGGCGATAGCGATTATAAAGGATTTAATAAAAATTATTAATTTTAGATCTATATATGTAAATGATTTTTTATATAGTGATATTTGATTATATAGAAATATTATAAGTAATGTGCTGAATGCGGGTTGATCTGCAGATCTAATCATATGCTTGCTTCAATGTATGTAACTATGAAGATTTGAGCAGAACCAGAAAAAAACAAACCAAAAAAATCTCAAATATTTCTCTTCTGAATCTTCATATCTATATTATGGTTTCAATTAAATAGTTAATTACATTTTTTTAACCAAAGAATATTGTAATATATTTGAAGTATATCTATCTATTGCTGTATCTATTGCTGTATATAAATATTATGAGGTGTCTAAATATATAAAATAGGCATATAGTAACTAGTAAACCTTCAAAATTTCACTTCCCTGAACTAATTTAATGAATATATAGCATTTTATCTTTTCGTGAAATCGATATCCTTGATATACATATATTATATTATAATAATTACCCAACATTTTTCTACAATATTAATAATAATAATCTTAAAAATTCAATCAAATTAACCGATTTTTTTTCACATATATAATTAAAATACCAAAACTTTGTTTTAAACCGGTGTGAAGATTTCGCTAAATGTATTATAATAAATTCAATATTTATCGCATAAATATATCTTTCAAAATCAATAAAGTCAAGTCCAAGATGAAAATATATTCATCACAAATTAGTCCATAAAAATTTGTTATTTTTTGTTGTTAATCTTTTAATTTATGGTAAATATCAATCAATAAAATTTACCAAACCAATATATTGAAGAAGAAAAAACCTTTAAACTTGGTGCGCTGATTGACTTATAAAAAAAAATTATAAATTATAATCCTATAAATGCTACAGTATTTAATTTTATATTTATAGGTTCGCCAAGCTGTGAAGCTGTATAGTGTATTGCTTAAGAAAATCTTTTGATTAAAATAATATTTCACATAGGTTAAATTTGTATTTACATTTAAATTTTATACTAAATATGGCAAATGTTTGGCATAATAAATGTTTGTTATATTAGTTTTTTCTTTAATACATACAATTCTGAACATCTTGAGAATATTAATGTATGTGTTACATTTATAAATTGTATATAATTACAGAAGATTGTTTAAATTTAAATTGTGTTTATGTTTTTGAAAACATATATAGAAAGTGCTGCTTTTATGTTGTCTTATTTTTATTTGCAAGTATATGCATTTTTTAAGTAATGAAGTAAAATGTATTTAAATAAACACAAGCTATCTAAAATTATAAAAAATATATAGGTATCAAATAAAAAATAAATATTAAATAATAAATAATTATAATATACTTGCTCAAAACGCCTAAATTTAATAAAATATTTTGGAAATTGTTCGTATGGAAAAAAATCTACATTTAACTAATAACACCTGACATGCGCATCTATGGAGATTCTCAGCCATACTGATGATGGGATATGTGCCTCAAAACGAGTTTTAAGTGCTGATTTTCATTATCATTATCATCATCATCGTTTCCTTTATTCCAAAGCAAGGGAGTATATAGGGACCATTTTACCTGCTTTCTATCTGATAGCATGGTTTTCATTGACGGCCATATCAAAGGTGGACTGTTGTCAGCAACTCGCACTGATCAGTGGGCGGGTTTTGCACTATATGAAGAACCCCATCTGTTGGTATTATATGGGCTTTAAGTGACTTCCGAACCCCTCCGATCGCTTATTAATAAACACCTGCGAATGAAAGGTGATATCCCAGTTGTGAAAATTTTTTACCCTTCGAACCCACAACCTCTTGAACACAAAGCTGTGACGTTAACCACCGCTCCATGCTAAGGGTTCACTATATGACTTATTTGTTTTAAAAAAAACAAATTTTTGACGCTGGGATTATTACTTGTCGCTACAGACTATGGAGATAAGTTATAATCGCTTAAGTCGATTTAATTCAAAATTGCGATATTAGCAACACATTGCATGCAGTACTTTTTTTCTATTCTCACCCAAAGTGCATTTCGCTTAAGTCGACTTAAGCGATTATTACTTGTCGCCACAGAATTTTTATATAATAGACTGAACTTTTGTATACAGAAATTTTAAACTGTATAATCAGTATTGATCGTCATATAAGTTTATAAGATGATGTAACCAGAGCAGACTTCAATGGTAATAATATAAATATATATACAGTATATTTGGCTAATTTTTATTTAGTACATGCAATTTTTTTTATCATATGTTGGTAACCTATATTAGATCTGATTATACGTACAAACGCTAATTCTTCAGTCAAATTTAAAACTAAAACATGTATCTAGCAGACACTGATCAGATACTGAATTAGATGCCGTTCTAATAAAAACAAATTCCAGCTGGGTACATTATACAATATACGTAATAATATCAATGTTATATACAACTATAGCAAATGTCCCTGATGGTACATCCCACGCTTATATAAAGATTTTTATTTTTTATTATATTTTCTTGAAAAGATCATAAGATTTCTGCGTATAGATTATATTAACATTTTATTTATATATAAATATAGTTATATAAAAAATACATTGTGTATATCAGAGGTTCTCAATCATTTTTGAACTGGAATTGACCATATTTGAAATTGTAGATTTTAAGGACACTTTTTCCGGAAATTGTCATTTGGTACGACTGGTAGACTTAAAGGACCATATCTCCCGCATACGATATACTCATTTAGTTGACTATGCCAAAATGAACTGAGTTATTACATCTGTGTAAATATTATTGAAAGAAAACTTTAAAGATTATTAAATTATCATTTAGTTTGATGAAGTAACTTATATTCATAGAGAATATCTTTTCCCATTGCAGGAGTCAAAATTTTGTCATCGCAACTAAATGAAACTTTAGTTTTTATTCTGAGAGAAGAACATTCTTAAAAATTTTGAATACATTTTTGTACAATTTAAATAAATTGTCTATATGTCAAACCGTAGTTTTAGGCTCGAATAACAAGAAAGTTCTACACTTGAATCTAAAGAAAATTAAAGACATTAATGAATGATAAATAAACAGATGGATGCGTGAATTAATAAATAAATAATTAAATACACATGAAATGAAAAAAAATATTTATTAACGCTTTTAATGGATATGAATTGTTCCGAGACTCTCGCAGGATACCATAGGATATATATTATATATATATATATATATATATATTGAAGATTTCGTGATGCACTGTTTGTGAGCATCTGGTGCAAATGGTATATAAATATTATTATTTTTTTATTTATATAATTCTTTAAAAATAAGGTAATAATAACATTTATTAAAAATTTATTAAATTTTATTTGCCGAAGTATTTTTTTTTTGGTATTTGACCAAATATAATAAATTTTATGTAACATTTTTTATAGTTAAATGTCAAATGGATAAATTAATACCGTATAGTTTTGCTGACTATATATAATAATATTATGTTGATACTAATATTATATATAAGTTTAAGGTTATTGATTTTTAGATTTATTAAGACATTCTTTTATTTGTATTTATAATACACAAGGTTTAGCTAAATCTCACAGTTATTATTTTGTTCTAAAATTGGTATGAATTAATAGAGTTAAAAGTTATGGTTTTTGACCAATATCTACACATATTTTAAGTTTAGTTTTATAAAAAATACTTTAAAATCATTTACGCTTATAATGTAGGAATATTTATTATAAATAGTAAAAATACGTGTACATACTATATAGTGTAATTAAAAAAAAAATATCTGGTATTGTAAAAATTAATATTATAAGCTATTAATATTTTAAAACAGGCTAATCGGTCTAATTCAAAGTAAAACTATTCTCATCTAAATTAGTGGGTCGGCTTGGGCAAAGCGTATTTTTCTTCGCCCAGCCTTGCAAAATTTTGTTAACTCTAGAAAAATACTTAGCTTTTTCTAATAACAAAAAATCCATGAAGTAATCTCAGCACTTAAAACTCATTTCGGAGTTTCTCAGCCATACTGATGATGGGACGTAGGACATAACACCCAAATACATAACGCCTAAATGCTTTATTATGCTTAAACCGCTAAAAAAGAATAAAGTTTCCCTTCTAAAAATGTTAAACAAAGCCATGGTTTTATATTTTGGCTGCGATGATTTTTTTAGAATTAGAAAACCAATCTTGTTATAGAGGTTCGGCGTTATGTCTTTGGGTGTGTTATGTCATGTCACCAGCTCAAGCATCAAGTAGTTACTTGAATTAAGGTAACTATCATTTAGTTTAAATGCTAATTTACAACTTTTTACATATACTAAATATTAAAAGTTAACTTATAGGATTACTCATATACGCAGTTATATAAAAATAATTCGTAACTGTATTATTAGATTTTAAAATTTGTTTTAAAGAGGTCGTTTTTTATGGATGAGTGTGATGTTACGTAACTGGATCTCGACCAATTTTTTTGTTTTATTAATTATGTTACGTCTCTCGAGACTGCCAAAAATCCTATTACAAAAAACGACCGCTTAAATAACAAAAACAAATTAGTAAATTTTTGAGATATAGAGACTCACAATATATGAAAAAGTTTATAATAATAAAAAAAAAATTATAATTTAATGATTATTAACCCGGCAGTCATAATTACTTACAAAAAACCCAATATACAATTCAAAATGTCGCTTCCGTAAAACGAAAAAACCGCTCATATATATTCAAAATAGTAACTGAAATTTAAATTATATGTTCAAAAAAATATTTGAAATATAAAATTATATATTTGGTATGATTGAAA
>JANSTW010049524.1:0-12838 GCA_027564275.1 Diadocidia ferruginosa
ATAATTCATCGTTTTAGATAAGATGTGTTTTATATGACGGTCCAAGATTTTATGAAAGCTTTAAAACTGGGCTGCAAGCACAACAAAGATTTGTGGAAAAAATATTTTGCTTTAATAAAGACTTTGAAAAATGTTTCTATATTAATTTCTAAAGACTTGTAGGTATATATACATTTTGTCCTATTTTTCATTTAGTTTGTCTTTGACATTTTTTTTTTAATATGTTGTTGTGCAATGATATATTTATAGTTCTAAACTATATACACTAAAGCGTAAATTTTTTATATACGTTTTGCTAATCTAAAGTTAAGAGATTGAATATTTTTAAAAATAAACTTTTTAAAAGAAATCCTTAAATATAAAATCCTTTTTTCGTTTCTTCTGGATATTCTAAAAACACGGAATTCAATACAAATACCTAAAATTAGAGTTCGCCACATCATTTGCTATCGAAGACCAATTCAATTTATTTATTTTTTCATCTAAATCTGTTGATCTAATATTTAACAAAAAATCCCAATAATATTAAAACTCTTTTTTTCTTGAATATTCTAGAAATCACAGAATTTGATCAAAAGTCGCCAAAGACTGTCAAGTTATTGAGAATACTATATAGACAATTCAATTTATTTATTTGTTTCATTTAAATTCCAAATTCTAAAGATTCCTTATTTCTTACATTAAATTAAATTTTTGACTTACTCTCGAATATTATAAACATCATCGCTGGAGAGGAAATCGACATTTAAATGCTAATCTTCTGACCTATATATTAGTACTTTATTGTGAGCTATTTAACACCAATCACCATTATCATATAAGTTTAGCATCTATACAGTTTTCTCAGATCATTATACATTACATATATCCCTATACAATATGAATTTAACTAAATATTGAAACATTTTCAGATCATACTTTATTTTTATCGTTGTGCATTGCTGCATATTAAGTGTGATGATAATATGTATTTATCAGACACGAAACGTGAACATTTTCTGTGAGGAAGCACTTTTAAATTAAATTAAATTTTTACCTTTTATATAGTTAATTTTACTAAATCAAATAAAATAAATTAAACTGAAAGACAAAATTGGACCGAAAGTCAGTTTTTTTTAATTTAAACTTTAAGCGAATATAACAAACTTGAAATTTGGTAAATGTTGTTCTTAGAATAAATTTTCATTAATAAACAAAATATGAAAAATTGTCCTTTTTTCTTTACTATTTTATTACGCCATAGTTTTGTCACGATGTGAGAACAATTATGTGATAAAAAGATTAAAAGAATATAAATGCAACACCACACCACAGATAATAAGAATCGCAGATAGATCAATACCTGCAAAAAACCGAAGTATTTTATAAGCGACCATCACTGGTGTCGCAATCGTATACATACTTTGGTACAGACAAATTATCATATGCAAGAACCAACTTATAAATTACATATGCATTTTTTATCCATCGAATACATGCAAATTTAACACAATAAGATTATTTTTTGAAATTTTATAAAAAATGCAAATAACATTTTACCTTGTTTAGAAAAAATATTCTTTTAATACGAAATTTAAATGATGTAATATTTTAAATATGTAAATATTTTAAAATATGCTAATCGGTCTAATTCAAAGCAAAGCTATTCTCAAATAAATTCCGGTTTATGGATTTTCTCAGCCATGTTGATGATGGGACGT
This sequence comes from Diadocidia ferruginosa, assembly GCA_027564275.1. NCBI lineage: Eukaryota > Metazoa > Arthropoda > Insecta > Diptera > Diadocidiidae > Diadocidia > Diadocidia ferruginosa. The sequence continues at coordinate 1,701 of JANSTW010049524.1, forward strand.
ATGTTGAAACGAGTTTAAGTGCTGAGATTATTTCATGGATTATTTGTTTTAAAAAAAAAAACATGGTTTTTTTAAAGAAAACAAATTTTTGAAGGCTAGGCAAAGAAAGGTACGCTTTGCCCTGACCGATCCACCAATTTATTTAAGAATTGGTTTGCTTTGAATGAGACCGAATAGCCTGTTTAAAAATATTTACATATTTCAAATCAACGGTCTAAGAAAAGTAAAATTATTCGTAATATTTTAAGATTAATACATTTTGTTTATATGAAAAAAATTTGAGCTTGCAATGGTTTTACAAAAATGATCAGGGATGTGAATGTTTGATTAAAAGTTTTATTATATGATTTAAAATAAAATCAGTGGTCGCTCATAAATTACAATTTGTATTACTACTAGTTGACTTATTTGATTTTCTTATCTGTGACCATACATTATAAACTAAAAAGTGTTTCGAATAATTGTCATAATGTGTCTCGGCTACATACAATGAGTTTGAAAAGTCAATATTTTAATTTAAGAAAAGCAATATTTCAGTGATTTTTGATTGTGCGTATTAATTTAAAATTAACGAAATCTAGAAAATATTTTAACTTTAAGGCATTTAATAAATTCAGTTTTTTAATTCAAAAATTTTTGTTATACGGAAGCATACCATAAATGCGGAATGTTTGTCACCGATATTTATATACTGTGTCGATACGATATGTTAGTGTAACACTTAAATGCAAAATTCTCTGTAAAATCGTTTAAATCTAAAACTTTCTATATATAATATGTGAAATAATGACAGAATTGTGGAGAATGAAGGCGCATGTTGACATTATTTGAACGTGTTGATAGTATTTTCTTGCATTTTTTTTGTAAATTATGTGATAAGAGATCCTTTTAAAACTATAACACAAAATATTTAATTTCAAGAATAGTAAATATATAGGATGAGAAAGCATATATACTAATTTTAAGCATGTATTTAGTTGAATGCTAAAAATTGGTATAATTTTATTTTTTTACGACCGTTGATTCAAATTAGTATATTTTGTCACACCTGCAATATAAGCGAATTTGCAGTATAGCGAAATGCTTCAAATAAGGCCCCACTCCCCCTATCCTGAAAAGGGTCATCTCGCGACTTCAAAATTATATTACCACTTTTTTTGGAGGGAGAGGAGTTTAAAGTTGTCACATCTATACAGAATCAAAAAAAAAATCGTAGAATTCAACAGTTCTTTTCCACATACTTATCTTAAGTATGTTCATTGTTTGTACATACTTAAAATAGTTTTTCATATATTTTCTCCTTCTTGCCAAGTCATATATATACTTATAACTCGACGTATGGTGGCAATAAGCATTAACATTTTCACAAATATATTTGTTATCATATGTATATGCGAATAATATCCTTTTTTCTCTGTAAAATAAACTTATATGGTTTTATGCCACGCCATCATCTATAACAGTATAGTAGTTAAATGGGTGGAAAAAGTCCTTATTTTATATATTTGCATCACAATTTAAGAGTGATGTGATGTTAAATTCTGGATATGTATTTATATTAGCTCTATATAATAATACTGCAATTAGGTTTGAAGAGTTTTGAAGACTATAAATGACTAACCAACATTTTTGATTCTCAAGATTAAAAAAACATTAAATTTATGTTCTGTTGATCTATTCGAACCCTCTATACATTTACAAAAATAATTAAGAGTTATCAGAGTTCTTTATTCAGTTACTGATTTAAAAAAACTGGTATCATATGGGATTACATTTCTATGCAATAAAATCTGTTGATTAACGTTTCGTCCAATATTATGGACATCTTCAGAAAATAATTTAACATATATCTTTGTAGTAAAGACCTTAAATATTTACATTAAAGTTGTTGCTTCTCTCATTTTATCTATATATATATATTGCGTGGCTTAATCATTTTTGACGTATATATCATCCATGTATTATAGCAATTTTCCATTATTATTTTTTCGCGCACACGAAAGCATTATAATATATCCCATTATATTTAGTAAAATATCGTGCATAAAAATAAATTTAAATGTAAATTAGTATGTCTGTCTGACATATTTTTTTCCCATTCATTTTTTATGTTTTAAATAATAATCCATATATATACATTTTGTAATGTAAATATATAAACTTTCGGCTATATAAGCGGGTTTGATGGGATGTTAAGCTATATATGTTGAAACACAAAAAAAATACTAAAAAATGGATTTCATATATAACCAAAAACTATAATATTATATATGAATAAACTTATGTTTAGTGTGAATTTATGTTGATGTTCATGTTTACACCGAAAAAAAAATGTTTAATTATGCCCAAGAGGGTTTTTGTATATAGTTTTCTCTGTTTTTTTTTCGTCATAATCTACAATTTATGTATTGTGACATTTATGTGAACTGTATTGTATATAAAGGTCATTAAAAAAGCAGCATTTATATGTTAAATATTTTTTTGCATGAACTATATTCGCGATTGTTAAAAGAATAATAATTGAAATCTCATTTACGATTATAATTAAGGGCATAATATCGATAAATTGGGAATATATTTGGTTGAATTATGTATATAATTAATATGTTAATCTGGCACTGATTACACTCTATGCTAATTTTTTCAATATTTAGATATCTAGCTAAACATATTTAATTTTTTTTTTAATTAAATTTTATTAACAATAATAAATAAAACTCCATATTTAATTGGTCTAAAAAATGAGGTTATTGCATCCTTGCTTTCATTATCTTTTTAAAATAAATAAGAAACAAATAGACCTGAATAAAAATATCAAAATATCTAAAAAAGAAGGCAGTCTTGGGGACTTATAGTGACTCTAAATCGTATTTCTTCAGCAAATAAACTATATGTGTGTGCTTTCAGGACCCATTATGTTGAATATACTAATATCATTTTTTTCTACAAAATATTCGTATGTAACTCTAGCACCTCCCATTTGATAATTCGATGTTGCTGACGCTAGATCGAATTTTTTACCCTGCTTCGCTTCAAAAATTATATGCAGAAGATTTACAAAGTTTGTTCCCGGGCTAATGAGGAAGTAGTAGTAGTAGAAACAATTGGAGCAAACAATAGTGTACTATATAATTTGCGCAATTTCTTTTAAAATTGTTGAATTTTTAATAATAATACATTTTTTTTGAGTAATATAATTTTTTTAAACAATATAATTTAATTTGTTTTCTTTCTTTTAGGTAAGTACGATGATTAAACAATATTTTACTTGGATTAAAATTCGGTGGCATTACAAGTTTGTATACATTTTTTTATTAAAAATTTAAAATATTATCAATGAAATAAATATATAATTTAGTTTACAAATTACATATAAATTGTTTGTATAGAAAGTAATAGTAAATCAAAATATTTTCTCTAAAAATTACTATCAATCGTTACATAAACAATATGCCTCCCACATTTTTTTTAGTTTATATAAATATTTTCTTTTATTTATATAATATGCTGCACATCACTGACGTGATTCATCACTATTCATTTCTTGGTATAATAATAACTATCGAAATTAAAATTTTTATGAACATTAAAAAAATCTTATACAGTAAAGTCCAAACAACGAAAAAATTATACCGCGTGTAATTATTTTGAAAAAAAAAAACTAAATAAACGCTGATGACGTCTTTATTGGATCGATTAACGCATTTAATCAATCATCGCAAAATTGAAAATTTTTCACATTTTTTTCTTTTATATAAAAAATTTATTTTCATATAACCAATAATGAATGAATGAAAAACAACCTGTTTTGTATCAATTATTGTGTTCTTGGTATGTTTAAAGAAGTAAATTTAAATATTAATTTGTCTGTCCGTGCAAAAATATGAATAACTTAAGCCTTACACCTATTATAAGGCGACTGATTTTAAGTGAATTTTGGTGTAATTTTGACAAAGAAAGAGGGTTTTTAAAATTGACTTACATTCAGAGCACTAATTCGCATTCGATGTTATAATTTAAAAAATTAAAATGGACGATTCAATATGGCGGTCAAATGAAAGTTACTTATAGTTTTAGTAAATTTAAATAAAATGACTTTTATGGGAGTACTGATTTTCAATATCTAGCAAAATTCATGTTCGAATAGCTGACCGCATACTAATTTTAGCAATTTTTCAAAAGATACAAAAAATTATAATTTTTTTGATGTGTCGTAATTAAGATATACGTCACAGTATTACCATATTTATAAGGATTATGTCAACAAAATGCCACCTATATCTAAATTTCGTAAAATTTCAAGACATTTCCGATTTAATTGCATCCATCGATACTCTGTTATATTAAACTTGAAAGCTTCCTATTCAAGAGAAATAGTATCCCAGCCCTGCTATACTATAGCACATCTCTCAGGCCGATTTTTATTTTACATTTTTATGCGTTTCGTTATAACTAAATTTATTATTATTATGACGCGACGCGTTGTTAACATTTAATTTAAATAAAATTTAAATAATAATTACATTGTTAACATGCGAAATTAATTTTTTTTGTTCGTTCTGTTTTTGGTGCGTTAATAGGTGAGTTAATTGGTTTTTGTGGTGATTGTATATGGAAAATATATTTTGTGTTTTACAACATGAAACATTTTATTTCATATGTAAATATTTAAAAACAGGATAATTGGTCTAATTCAAAGCAAAGCTATTTTCAAATAAAATTAGTGGGTCGGCCAGGGCAATGCGTAATCGTTTTTCGCCCAGCCTTGAAAATTTTGTTTCTTTTAGAAAAAAACCAAGTTTTTACTAAAAACAAATAGTCCATGAACTATTCTCAGCACTTAAAACTCGTTTCGGGACCTACGTCCCATCATCAGTATGGCTGAGAAACTCCATAGACGAGTTTAAAAAATCTGTTAACCAATAAATCGGCCCATATTCTTATTTAAATATTGCTTTACCGAATCAAATCAACGGTCGAAAAAAAATAAAATTATTTTATTTGATATTTTATTAAAAAAAACAATTATTGTTGTAATAACATATGTAATAAAATTCATTATATTTTTATAGAGGTGTTAAAAATTTCTTGAAAATTATTATCTAAAATTTCATTAAACCTTTGTTTTTGTGTAATATTGTAGCTTTCGACGTAGAATTTAAAGTTATTCAACTAATTTTGAAATTGATTTTTTTTATAAAATAAAAGCGATCATTAAATTATAAATAAAATATCACTTATATAAAACACGTATTTTTTTGTAATTATTTCAACAGTTTTAATAAATAAAATATTTTCTATAACAATCAACAACTTTAAAAAAATCAAATTTATATTTTACCAAGTCGAAATATATCAAAAAACCGAAACAAACCCATAAACCAAAATCATCTACATAAATTTTCAATCAATCATCAAATTAAAATAACATAAAATATTTTTATTTCATTTTTTTCCGATTTCATTAAGAAAAAATCTCACATATACACTACCGGTCAAAGTTTTAAGTTCAAATGCTTATTTTTTTAGATATAGTCAATTTAGAATTAATTGCTTAAAAAGATCATAGTTTAGCTGACTTTATAAAGTAAAATTCAAAAATGAAGTATTTGCAAATAAACTTTTGACCGGTAGTGTTTATGATAATAATTATTATAAAGTAACACATGTAAATTAAAGCATTCTAAAACGAAAATCTTCTATAAAACTATATAGATACGCGTCTGGTTATAAATTTATTTATTTAAAAAAAAGTTAATTATAGCACATAAGTAACTTTTGTTCTTTATCTGCTCTATATATAAATTCATTATAAACTATTTGAATTATTAATTAACTGAATGGGCGAGAAAAGTTAAATTATATCTGCGCTTTTTTTTCGGTTCGCCTCTCAACACATTGGCCCACCTTCAATATTATTGTATATACGAGTTTCAGACAAAAAAAATCGAATAAAATATTCGTTTGTTTCAAATTCAGTTGTATATTATGCGTTAAGGAATTAAATAACTAAAATGTCTTCAACTTTTTTTTAGTTTCAACACACATTAGAATGAAATATCACAAAAGTAAAGTTTATATGTTTAAATTGCCTCTATTTTTCTTTATAGAATTAAAGTTAAAAAAATTAAATTTTGTTAATATCTTTGAATGTATAGAAAATCTTTTAATATAAGCAAATAATTTTATTATACATGTATATAAGACTTTTCTTTTGTATCGCCTATGAAAATACTAGAAAAAGTCGTATGTCTATTTTTTGGCGACAAATTATCGGAATATTCAAAGAAAAATTGATTTCAATACTAATTTTTTATCGTTAATTGGAACAATTTCAATAAATTAATAAACCTTACACATTCAAAAAAAAAATTAAATACAAAAAAAATAAAAAATTATTGTCTTATATTTTAATTTGATACAAAAAAATTAAAAATATGTTGCTGAGCGTTGCCTAATAAGAGACCCAAATTCTTCTTAGAAAATTTATAAAAATAAATTTTCCTTTTATAAATTTAATATCATGAATAAAAATTTTATTTAGCAAAAACTTGTTTTTTTATTATTTTTTCTGGTTTTTTTAATTACTTTAACTTTAATTGTTTTAATTTATTTCCATTTTTGGTCACTATTTTGTTTTTATTATATAATTAACTAAATTCGTTATATGTTGAAAACATTACCATTTAACATCGTCTTTAACATTCATAGACTATGGTGGCCATATTGTAAATTATATTAAAGTTTCTCTGTTTTGACGCCATCTTGAATAACTTCGTCATCTTGAAATACACCGTTATCTTAGGTTTTTTTTGAAAACATTGTCTGAAAGTCTTCCTATGTTTATCTCAATCAACATTACAAATGAAGAAATTTTATAAAATCTCCAAAACATCTCATTATCTGAATTTTCTTTCCTAAAATGTACTTACGACTTTTGTCATTCTTGACGATTATCTATATAGACTTTACACAATTTGTCTGGTTTATTTAAATAAAATTTGCTTACATTTTTTTTTCACCAGAAAAACCTCGTGTCGTAATCTTTATATATATATAAGAAGAAAATTTAAATATATAAAAGAAGATCATATTATGTATAAGACACGAATATATTCACACAGAAAAAAAATCGTTTTCATTTTCATTTCTATTTAAATTTTAAAGTAGACGCACCATCATATTATGTTGTGTACATTCTATTAGAATATATTCATTCTATTTTGAAATCATATACATTATACATATAACAGACATTTTACATAATATTATTATTTTATATAGAGAGAAGGTCTATATCATCACATTTATTTTCTAAATTTATAATAATGGAAATTTGTTGGCCTTTAATCCGCCTTAAAGAAGATAAAACAAACGAACAAAACAAAAAAAAAACAACAAATTCTTTCTAAAATAAAATTTATTCATTTCTATTTTCCCGGAAAAAATATAATGTATTTTAAAACTTTTATAAATTAAGAAAATTAAAAAAATATATTTAATTAACTTGGGTTATGGGTTTTCCTGGATTTATAAGTACGAAAATACGAATATTTTTGTACTTTTCAAATTTGAAGTTGATTCCACTTACAGACCACTTATATAAGAATAAAACATAATTTTATATAAACAAATATTTTTAAATTCAATATGGCGGTAAAAAATGCGATTGCAATAGAAGGCAGTTCAATTCGTTCATTTTTTCATCAAAATCGGATTTAGAAAAAATCGCCCAGGATTTTTTTTTTACTTTTTCCTGAATATTTTAGATTTAAGAATTCAAACAATGCGACTGCAATAGAAGGCAGTTCAATTCGTTAATTTTTTCCATCAAAATCGGTGGATTTAGGATTTTAAAAAAATCGCTCAGGATTTTTTTTACTTTTTCCTGAATATTTTAGATATCCCGGAATTCGATTAAAAATCGGTAAAGGAGGTTAAAACAATGCGACTGCAATAGAAGGCAGTTCAAATCGTTCATTTTTTCCATCATCAAAATCGGTGGATTTAGGATTAAAAAAAAATCGTCGTGTGTAGCTCAGGGTTTTTTTGCTTTTTCCTGACTATTTAAGAATCTCCGGAATTTGTTTAAAAATCGGTAAAGAAGGTCAACACAATGCGATTGCAATAGAAGGCAGTTCAATTTGTTCATTTTTTCCATCAAAATCGGTGGATTTAGAACTTTAAAAAATCGCCATGTACAGCTCAGGATTTTTTTGACTTTTTCCTGACTATTTTAGAATCCCCAGAATTTGTTTAGAAATCGGGTAAAGGAGGTCAAAACAATGCGATTGCTGTAGAAGGCAGTTCAATTCGTTCATTCTTTTCATCAAAATCGGTGGATTTAGTATTTAAAAAAAATCGCCATGTATAGCTCAGGATTTTTTTTACTTTTTCCTAACTATTTAAGAATCCCCGAAATTTGTTTATAAATCGGTAAATGAGGTCAAAACAATGCGATTGCAATAGAAGGCAGTTAAATTCGTTTATTTTTTTTTTCATCAAAATCGGTGGATTTAGGATTTTGAAAAAATTTCCATGTATAGCTCAGGATTTATTTTGTCTGTTTCCTGACTATTTAAGAATTCCCGGGATTTGTTTAGAAATCGGTAAAGGAGGGCAAAAAAATGCGATTGCAATAGAATGTAGTTCAATTCGTTCATTTTTTCCATCAAAAAGGTTAAAACAATGCAATTGCAATATAAGGCAATTCAAGTCGTTCATTTTTTCTATCAAAATTGGTGGATTTAGGATTTTAAAAAAATCGCCATGTATAGTTCAGGATTTTTTTTTTGCTTATTCATGACTACTTAAGAATCTCCGGAATTCGTTTAGAAATCGGTAAAGGAGGTCAAAACACTGCGACTGCTGTAGAAGGCAGTTCAATTCGTTCATTTTTTCCATCAAAATCAGTGGATTTCAAATTAAAAAAAAAATCGTCATGATTCAGAATTTTTTTTAATTTTTCATGACTATTTAAGAATCCCCGGGATTTGTTTAAAAATCGGTGAAGGAGGGCAAAACAATGCGATTGCAATAGAATGCAGTTCAATTCGTTCAATTTTTCCATCAAAATCAGTGGATTTGGGATTTTGAAAAAATCGGCATGTATATACTGTATATCTCAGGATTTTTTTTTCGCTTAAAATAATAATTGTTCATAAATTAGTGAAATTACTTACAATGGTTTTAGAGCGCGCTCATTTTTAGTACATGACATCAGAATAAAAAAAATAAAAATGGCGTGTTAAAAAACCGTCTTCTGACAGTCAACGATTATCACAAAATACGATTTAGAATTATTAAAAAAATGGCGTCTTCGATAAAAAATTAGAGCAATTTTAACAAATTAATTTCACGCACAGAATTGGTTTAGAGAGTGCTGATTTTGAGTATTTACGGGGTCAGAATATAAAAAATTTTAAATGGCGGCTTCAAGATGGCGATATGTATACCACACCAAACATGTTTAATTTTCTCCATTTTCTCCATTTTCTCCACATTAATCATTACTAAAATTATAAACTATAATAGAAATTATCCAAAGTCTGCACTTTTAAAAGAATTATCATTAACCCATAAACTCATCGTTTATTTTATATGCTAATGCTACTAAGCTGTAAAACCAGTTTTAACCAATTTTATTATAACAATACAAAAAAAATGCTCCACCCGATATACATTTTCTTTAAATTGTTGCCGAAACATTTCCCATTAACACATATTATTATATATGAGACGCGCGATTACAATTACAAACGAATTTCAGTTAATAAAAAAAAACAGAATTTTTTTCAAATCATGCGTTCAAATAATACAATTTAAAAAAATATTTAAATAATTTGCATGCAAAAAACTGAAAAGTATATAGCAAATTGTATAAAAAAGAATTATATTTTCTTTTAAGCGAAGAAAAGTGAAAATTTTGTTTCATTTTTCTAATTTAAATATTCAAAGTATATAGTGTATTATTATGTATCGACATTATATATGAAGACATATTGTTATATATATATATATATATATATGATTAATATATATACATAAGACAAAACCGTATTTTTTCGTATTTGAAATATTTTCATAAATACAATCATACACCCCACATACAATATTAATACAAGCTTTAAAGCTCATTATGTGATTTTTCCTCAAAATTTCAGCTGCTTGACACACAAAGTAAATAAATCCAACATGTGCGGTCGCTTATATCTCATCCATATGATATTTCTTAAACAAAAAAAAAATCGATAAAAATCTCTTATATATAAAAATTCCGCATAAATTTCATTTTATACTCTAGAAATTTTTTCTCTCTAAAGAATGTTTGCTCTTTTAGAAAATATAAATAGAAGTCTTGCTAAACATGCGGAATTCTATTATTATATACACACAAAATATTCAGTGCTAAGAAATATCAAAAATATAACAAAATCCACCTGTCCTATACCAGTCACGCGTTAATATTGTTCTCCAACAACAACAATAACAACTATTTCTATACCCACGAGTCACGACAGAGTCTGTATATTAACCGAAAAAGAGAACGCCATAGAACACAATCAGCTGATATTTTTATATACTGAGATTTGTTGTGATATGGTGGAAATCCTCTTGTACATGTGCTTTTACTTAACAAACTTTATAAAAACACTCTCAATTGGTTTACATTCAATATACACAAGGTTTACATGAGTGTACAAAAATCAAACTTCTCTACTATATAGAAAATTTAAAAGCTCTCTATATACACACAATCGAACATAACAGAGCTGCTTCAGTGCTTTTATATATTGTAAAGTTAGTCTGGGAAAACCTTTAGTCCGTCGTGGTCTTTTGTCTTGTTCGCCTTTGGTTTTTGTCAGCATTGAAAAGTTTATTTTTCCAATCCAAATTCAATTGTTGATATAATTTATCGAGAAAATTTCCACTTTAAAGAAAATCAAAATTTTCCTATTTATCGTGTTTTCGGTTTTTAGAAAAAAATTGCTTTTTAAAAAAAAAGCTTTTTATCGTTAAAAGAAAATTTATCAAAAAAAACAAACTTTTTTCTAAAAGTTAAAAAAAATTAAGAAAATTTATTAAAAGTTAAAGTTATCAATATTTACATAATTAATTAAAGAAAATTAAGAAATAAA
>JANSTW010049535.1:0-12836 GCA_027564275.1 Diadocidia ferruginosa
CACATCTATTCTCTCTGACCGTTTAAATTATGGCAAATTTTTTTGACTTTCCCCCCCCCCCCCTTGTATCTTCCGCAAACTTTAAACCCTTCCCCCTCCGAAAGGCATCCAAACGCCGCAAACTCCAAGAACAAACGTTATTCAGGAAAGACTCCCCTACCTCCCTACAAAGTTTGGTTAGGATTCAAGAGGGGAGGGGGATTTTACACTTCAGCATAAATTATAATTGGTTTGGTTTTTCTGTGTGCTAAAATCTTTCTCTATATGCTAATTTTTTTCGGCCATTTTAAAAAAAAATAGTATGGGAGCCCCTTCACGTTTGGCCTAGGGACTTCAAATTCAATCCCACAGAAGAACTCACCCTCACTTAAAATTGCCCAAATCCCGAAACTGGTGCAAAACTTTCTTGTGTCTAATCATTTTGCTGACGGACAGACGGACAAACACCTTTTCTGACTTTTGATCTAAATTGCAGAGCTGGAAACCACGGCGATAATTTGAATGGTACGTTTCGGCGGTACAGAGAAAGGTTCGTGGTACGGTACAGCGTTACGTTCCAAGACATTTTATCTCCGTACCATGGTGGTATTTTTCAAATTTGAAATCTCAAAGTTAGCCAAAATATTTAAAAAATTCGTTGGTACCCTAAATTCCCCAAAACGAAGCCACGAAATAATATAAGTTTCCGAAATAATATCAAAACAGGCAGATTCATATGAAAGATTGATTATAAAAAATGTATTATCTTATAGTGATCTAAGCAGAAGGTCTATGGTCTGCTGATCGGCAAATATGCCAAGATTAAATTTTTTTTAGAATAAAGTAATAAAATTAACTTTCTTCAGAAGTGCATATCAATTAGGAGGAGGGTGAATTAATAATTTTTCTGACAAGAAATAATCTTTAAAATAAAAAATAACTACACATCTATACTCTTCAGTGATTACAGCCAAAGCTTGACTCCTCCGCATAGTCGAACATTTTTAATTTTAATTTAACTTGTTGGTATTCCAAATATAGGATTATTCATTTTATACCAAACAAACACTCCTTACTTTCCTGCCAATCTATCTAAAAACGAATTGTTATAGGGGTTTTCGATGTCTGTGAGAAACCTTTTTCGGCTAGGGTCTGGCCTTTAAAGTGTGGTTTAGCCAAAAAACTAAAAAAAAAATCAGATTGAGAAGCTGGTCTGTAAGATAAATTTTTTACCGGTTATTTCTTAAAAACTTTGAGTGTTCCGTCGGTGGAACACTGCGCCGACGGATCACAGTTTACTTTTATTTTTTTCTATAGATTACACTGGACAATACTGAACATTTTCCAGGTTTTTGTAAATCGTTTTTGGTTAAATTAAGAGTGTTGATTACGAATATAATATTAGTTTTTTCTAGCTGCTCTAGTTTTTAAATTTAAAATTTAAAATAAAAAAAAATTTACATACGAGCGTGGTTTTGGGGTTAAATTACTGTTAGTTTTATAATTTTTACGACGTTGTAGAACACAAATTTGTTTTTTATAATTTGTTTACATATTTGCATGATATCGGTTTTATTTGAAGTTTTACTATATTTGGGATCAAGGCCGCAGCCAGGGGGGGGATTGGGGGTTCAACCCCCCCCCAAAAGATTTTCAAAATATTTTTTTATTGTTACTTTAATTCTTTGTTACATCACAGAATATAGTAAATGTTTTTCAATAAATAGATGATAGTTATAGACTATAGTGTCGGAGTAAGTAAAATATAGTAACATTTATTAAATTAAGTACCAACTTTACTTTTTATACTAAAGTAAAGAGATCAATTTTCTAAACATATATATTAGTCTCTTTAAAATTTTGATTTCAACTTAAAAAATGTCTTAAAGTTTATAAAAACGTGCAAGCTTTAGATAAAATTAACACTGAATTATAATTTAATAAATTTATTTGCACATTTGGTATTTAACAAATCAAAAAATCGCTTCGGCAAAGCCTAAATACTATCTTTTTATAACCAATGTTGTTATAATTCTTAAATAACACTTCAGAAATAAACGCAAAAATTTAAGAGCTTCCGGAAACTTATTGTATTAAAATGAATTAAAAAATCGTTCTTTTACTAAACTATCATTAAGATTATTAAGATTCACTATATATTGTTCCTGTACTCTTTGTCCTCTTTGATTCTAAAGAAAAAATAAAGTATTATTTTTGACACAGAGGTTATTACTTTTTCTGTTTCTTATTATTATTTAAAAAAAAATCGTTGCGTGGCAATTTTAGCTCTACTTTAATAAATCTCTTATATTTCGCTGCAAATATGGCTTTAAAGAAATTAAAAAATCTTTAAATAGGCTTCTGTAAGCTATATACCATTGCAAAAGAGGGAAAAAACCGTGCCTCTTGGTCAAAAATTCGCGATCACCAGATGTAATTTTTCATATGACCAAACCCCCCCCCAGACAAAATCCTGGCTACGGTCTTGAGTTTAATAGGCCAACGTTTGTACATTGTACATAAATAGAAAATGTAATACGTACGCAACGTCATTTATGTATATTTTTCTCCTTTTCCACTTTTCTATATTGTGTACACAAAGAATTAGGACCATACTACATGTTATCAGGGGGTTATATGTTATCTTTTATTATGTCATATTTTATTCAATGAGCAAAAAGATTGTATGCAAACAAATAAATTTTCAGTTTTTATCGAAGGTTATCTTTAAAAGTCATATTATATATATGTATATAATATGGGGTTGAATTATATGGTTGCGGATATATTCCAATCTTTTATATTATATGGGTGTCGGCGATCATATAAAAAAAATGTTTTTTAAAAGCTCTGCCTTTTTCTCGTCTTCTTCAAGTCAATTTTTTTCTGTACGTATGTATTTATATGTGCGGTAAAGTTTGATTTGATGGAAGTATTTTTTTTTTAACTTTCACTTTATTACCCACTAAATTTACTATAAAATATTGTAGCATATGTTTAGGATAAAAGGTATATACAGATATATACAGCTGAAAACGCACCGCAACCAGGTACATATATAAAAATAAGACTTACACACATATTTTATGATGATGTAGATTTTAAAATAATAATATAATATATGAATCTAGGTTGATACATTGAGACACATTTTAAGGATTATTTTGAGTACGTATGATATTATCTTTTGAATTTTGAATTAGTCCTGCGTATTTTTTATACCGTTACATGATTTGGTTTTAATCCAAAATGTGAAAGTTTAGTAAAAGCAGCATTCTAGTTTTACTGGGGCTTCTATATATTGATTTTGTATATTGATTTAGTCGTAATTGGTTATAATTATCTATGTATATATAAATCAACTTCACTATATTACTATATAAAATATCGTTGAAAATGACTTGAACAATTGAACATGCAATTCAAGTACATCACATATATCAATAATAATTTACCTAATTATCACATAACCAATTAAAAATAAAATATTCCTGCCCCTCTGTTCAAGAAATTTCTGTTATTTAACTTTCAAAATATACAACTAAATGTATTATATAGTTCTTTATACATATTATGTAAGGTTTGTATATTATATATGAACAGAATTCTTAAAATCTATTTTCCAAAACACAAAATTAATAATTAAATTTCTTATATACAAAGATTAAATTTATGATGTTGATGGTTATAAATTTAACTCGTCGAAACATAACTAATAAAACGTTTAAATACAAAATACGTCGTCATGTATATAGTTAAAACAACATATAACATATATAATATAAATGGGTATAAGGGATTTATTATAATATTATGTTATTATGCTTCATGTACCAAACTTTATTCATTATATTTAATATAATATCTCAATAAATTTAACATATAACTTATATATTTTGGTACACACACGCATACATTCCATATATATAAATATATTTAAATATATAACGTAAAATATATATTTCGGATAATGGTTTATATATGAATATCTCGTTATATAGAATATAAGAAAATTAATATTTAATATTACTTTGCTGGAAATTTTGATTGATATCGTAAAATAATGTTGTTTTTGGTTTATATAGAAGCTGCGAAAATTTTGAATGGTGTTTTTACACTAAAGTCTAAATTATATTCTATCCTTATATACTATAATATATATACACATAAATGACTTTAAATAGTCAAACATTTACAAATTTAGGATAATTAAATTGAAATATACAAAGTATATCTTTACAGGAGCACGCTTTTGTGTGTACATTAAGGGTTGTATATAGCAGTTTGGCGAATTTCGTGTTTATATAATTTTTTTACAATTATAAAATTCTTAATTATAAAAAAAATTATATAAACACTTGTTTTTAGTAATATAAAAATTATAAATTATTGATATTCAACTCCAGTTAATTCTGGTCGGTCACTGCCGAGGCTTTATCTTTTTAGAATTTTTGTTTTAAAATTAATATTGTTTCTAGCACCTGAAGCGGACAACAAATTTTTTTCCAAATACTAATAAAATATTAAAATATTAATAAAGAAAATATGATATAAATTGCATTTCTTCTTTTTTATCAAATTGCCCATTAACTGGAGTCGAATATCAATAATTGATAATTTTGATATTACTAAAAACAATTATTTAATTTAAGGGCAGATATTTCTTACAATGCTTTGTAAAGAAATTGTATCAACATTCAATATGATTATATAAACACGAAATTCGCCAAACCTGATAACTATATACAACATTTACACACAAACGTGTTTCCTGAAGAAGAATACCATGACAAAATTCGTGTCAAGACTTTATTTTATTTTATATACATTTTGAAAGTCCAGTCAAATTTTACTCAATATAATTATCTTAAATCAAACTCTTGACAGACACAACTTTTCGTAAAAGAATCAAAGGTTCCTGTCAGAACAGATACATTTTTCCTTTATTTACTAAAAAAATATATATTGATCAACTAATGGCAGTGCATAATTGTATTACATTAATTTGTAAATTTTAATTATCTGTAAATATATTTTCAGCATGAGCATAATATTGTAATAATCTTCTCGCACGATATTCTCCGAATGATTGATTTTTGTGGTGACATTTTATATATACCTGGCAATTCTCTAATATTACGTTATATATAACAGATTGATTAAAATGGTTTATTTATCAAACAGACAAAAATAAATAAATAAAAAAAAGGCAAAAACTTTATTTTAGTCTAGTAAAACAATTAATCTAAAAGCTTCGTGTTGTTTTTATATACTATAGTACTATACACTTATGTGTTTATATATACCTATATATACATATTATATTATATAGCTTGTGAACTGTCAATATAAAAATGGTGTGCAATCCAAATAAAAATATAAAAATACAAAATATTTCCTCCTCCGTTTTTTCGTCCTGTTTGCAGTTTATGGTTTTTCCTGAAAATTGGTTTTAGATTGGTTTCAAGAAAAATCATGGCATTTTATATAGGTGACATTTTTAATACTTTTAATTCTTTTTGAAACTAAAATCTATATAAATGTATCGTTATATTATATACAGACATATATACGAGAAAATTGTTTGTTTTTATTTTATTGTTCATTTTGTTTTATTTTTTTACACATAGTATATGTTATATGCTGTAAAGGTATTTTTATGGATAAACTTAACTGTATAAATAATAGAGATATTTTTACTAAACTTAATGGATAGTAAATAAACTATTCAATCATATTACTATATTGAGTTTTTTTCGGTCATTGTTTTATTTATTTTGTTTTTCGGTTTTTATACAGAGCCATAAAGCTGTATGCAGGGCCGTTCCTGGCGGAGGGCAAATTAAATTAAAATCAGGCGGTTATATTTCATGTTTTACCTTTATTATTAATAATAATAATTTGGCACTACAACTCACGAGGGTCTTGGGCTAAACCACTATCACTGTTTAATCTGATTACTAGGTTCTTTCATGACAAACCGTTTTTAATGTGGAATGTCGTCAGTATGTCGCACCGGTATATTATTTTTTGTAGTAATCAGTGAGTGAATTATCTGTTGGTATCATAAAGGCCTCCAACGGCTTTAAGTGACTTCTAACGTCCAAAAGTTGATTTTACAGAAAATCGATTTAAAGTTTCTGTTTTCCATAAGGCTCTATACATTTTTTATTTGTAAAATCGTAATAATTAATAATTAATTTAATTAATAATTAATTTCGTCAATTTGGCTAATATAAAAATGAATTTTACTCAGTATGTTAGTAGATTGACGCTGGTAATTCAAATCTGGTATCAACTCAAAAGTATGGTAAGTGCACTTACAATTTCTTTCCAGGGACCCACTGATATATAAAAAATCAAACCTGGTCAGGGCCCAGGGTGCCCCAATTTTGGATTTGCTTAGGGGTAGGAACCCTTAAGACTAACCACCCAGGAACGTCCCTGTGTATGTATACATTTTATTTACTACCTATACATAATATGCTATAAATAAATACCTTTTGCTTTTTACGTACGTGGTTTCATATAATATACTTTTGGTTTGGAAGAATTTAATTTTCTCTTATATAGTAACTGTTTATTTTAGAAGAATTTGACAGAAGGACGAGAATTTAGAAAGAAATGTCGTCTTTTTTACAAAGAACATACAGAACTGATATTCTGCGCTCTGCTGACAATATTAATTTGTATTTATAATTTCATCACATATAATTTATAAAGGTTTTACCGCAAAGGGATTTAACAATGACTAAACTAATTTTCCTGTATATATTATATTTTAGTTCTATGTAAAATATGATATCAAGTTTTCATGATATAACTTTACTTTGAGTTTTGATAAAAGATGTGAATAAATAGTTGGTAATGTGCTGAATTGTTGCATTTACAGATCTAATCATATACTTGCTTGGATCTAAAGTGTATAGATATTTGAAAAGAACTACAAAGCAGAATACACAAAAAACCTCAATTTTTTTCAATGCAATCGGTTTCAAGACTTTATATTCTACTACTCATAATAAAAATTTTACTCGATCTGATACCATGATTTTTATTGACGATCATATTTCAGAGGTATAGACTGTTGTCAGCAACTCTGACTGCGGTTAGTGGTGTTAGTTTTTTACACTATATGAGAAATTGAGAAATCCTATTTTTGATGAGGTATCGCATATATTATTATTGGTGGTCACAGCAAAAGTGTTTTTCATTAAAAATGTTTAGTCTTTTTTTGAAAGAAAAAATAAAATAATATAAACTAAATACAACTAAATATAAACTTATGTTTTTAAAGCTATGTAAGCCACATTTCATTTTTATATAATATACACATTTGATAAAAGAAAAACAAATTAAAAACATTTCATATTATATAATATAAATAGTATATAACATTTTTTGGTTTTTACTATATTATACAGTCATGACCCGCATATATTTAGTATATTTTATTTTGAAAACTTTTACAATATTCTGAAACTATATTCGTATTAGGATAGCTGGCATAAATAAATTTTCTTTTTTTTAAGATTTATTAAGAGATTGTTATTTTTTTGTTGATAATTTAAAATTAAATCAATAAATTTTTGTTTTAATTTATTGACAAGACTTTTAACTATTTTTGGCTGGGATACAGAAGTTCATTTCTTTCGGGTATATAATGAACTATATAATGAATATATTCGCAATTCCTTTTTGTTTTGCATATTTTTTGTATGTAAAATAGTATATTAGAAATTTGTCTGCCTGCACTAGTGTAAAATGTAATTTAAATTAATTTTAAATTTTTTTTTTAAATTTTCGTCACGCTTAACTGCGAGATATATAAACAAAGAATGTGTAAAATTAAAAAAAAAATCATACTTTTACCTAAATTACTGGTAAATTGAGCTCTCTGGTACTAGAGTTTGTCATGAGCTTAGTTGACAAAATAACACCATTTATACTGATGTTTTACGCTTAACTCTGAGTTTTTGTTAACTTACTTTAAAAAAATGCTAGAAGAAAGTCTAATAGTTTAGAAGTTATTTGAGATCCCCGTACTGTTGCTTTGAGCACTCTCAACTTAATAAAATATTTACTATTTACAAAAAAAAAGTAGAAACAATTTTTTTTCTCAGATAATTTTTTTCTTAAAATATATCAAAATATTCGAATTTAATTTTTTACAGTGTTAATTTTTTTAAACCAAAACTGCAAAAAATATTTAACATACATTTTATATCTCACATATTTTTTTAGCAATCCTAATACAGCATAAAAATAAAAAGGATATATATATATATAAGATATTTACTATATTATGTTAATACTGAATATACCTATAATAAACATAATACTATGTATCTTCCGTATAGAAAATATATCAAAAATATTTATTCAAACTTGACTTCTTTGTTTTTGGAAAATAAAAAAAAAAACACATTTATTTAAAAATTGGCAGCAATAAATTACCACAATATTTACACCACTTTTTGAAATATATTCTACATGACCATTTTGTTGTTTAAATGTTAAATATAGTATATATTGTGGGTGTATTATATTGTATTAGAATACAAAATATTGGTACTGGGCTTTAGCAAGGATCAGTTTTTTTTTTAAATATTTTTTTTTGTATATGTATATTGGTTAAAAGAAAAACTGTGTTTTCTTTGAGACATTATTTATATATGAAAATATAATCTAAGTCACGCAGTAAATCAAGATGATGGGTATTCCTTTTGTCTCTCCCGCGTTCATTTTATATATTACATAGGCAAGCTTTATTGTGTTTTTCGGTTATACACACAATTTGTAGTATTCGTTATTTTTTTTGGTATTATTTACATAAAAATGTTGTGGGTATATAATATTGAGAAAAAGAAAATGCCTGAATGAAAATTTAAGCACGTTGTATATGTTTCACCAAACTGGCGTGATTTATTTTACATTTTATTGCAATAATAATCTTTTTATATAACATATACATTTTATATAGACTCTATGATATAAACAAAATCTATCTACTATAATATGATAAAGGGACTGATTTCGAAAAGTTATTTAGATCAATGTATAAAACTGAATAAAAATATATATAAAGATTAAATTCTATATTATTTATAATACAATAAAATTGAGGACTTTTGATATTGTAATCCTTAAAAAAAAGATAAAAAAGTTCTTGTTGTTATCTTCATCCTGATGCGTCGTATATATATATATATATATATATATATATATTAATAATATCAACAACAACCAAAAATATCTACTTTGGAATATAGAATTTAATGTAAAAAGTTCAAATTTTATGTTTTACTGGATTTTGTTTGGCTCTCGTTGGAAAGAGGTTTTATTTTTTTATATCCATTTGATAGATATTTAATGCGTTTAGAAAATTTCTATAAAACAATAAAAATCTTTATAAGGAAATAGAAAGTTTTGTTTTTTATATATTTTTTATCAATAAAAAGCTTAACTATGCAAAATGTAATGAAAAGAAAAGAAGAAAATCATTTTAAATGCTGTTTACGTTTTGTAGTTGTTTTGAAGTGTGTTTTTTATCGCATGATGTAAAATATTTTTACAACAACAACAATATATCACATTTTTAAATTATATAATCCATATTGCATAATGAATTCAGTTTTTTTTGTAAAAATTAAATAATATTCATTATTAATAAAATACATATTGGATTACAAACTGCTGTTTTATATATAATTATATAATATTGAAAATTATTCTTTGTATATAGTAAATCATCTTAAATTGTTTTGTACGATAATCTGCTTGTTTCTGTACTTAATACTTAATACTTAATCAGCCAATTCACTATTTACTATTTATTTCTCAACTTTAAAAATATTGAACGTACATATACTCTGACTATATCACTATTTATGTTGCTATTTTAGAAATATTGAACGTCAACTTATCCTGACTATCACTAATTATTTTGCTAATATAGAAATATTGAACGTATTTCGACTATCACTATTTTTTTTTTGCTACTTTAGAAATATTAAAAGTACCTTGACCATAATAAATAGTATATAGAATATATTCAAATATATTTTCTTTAATTACTTTGCTTTATTGAAAACTTCTCTAGTCCTTTCTGATGACGGCGTCTGGCCAGAAACAGTAAAAAGCAGTTTTCTAATAGCGCAGCAATGCGCTAAGCATATGAGGTATGAACGTGGGCCGGTGCTCTACAAGTAGTATACTTAGTGCATTTTTATTGAAATAATAGATCCCTTCCCCCAACGACCGCATGTTTAATTATTCAAGTTTTCAATATAAATTTCGGTCGATAAAATAATTTCTTTTTTCCTAACTTTGCTTTATATTTAACTTATTTCTTCTAATTTTCATTAAATCTTGTCAATGCTTCACACTGTTCGAAAACATTATTTCTTCAATAATTTTATTTTTTTGTAATTTTTTTTTTCCATTTTTATTATTATTATATTTAGAACATGTTTTTTTAAATTCACGACAAATGAAAAAAAAACTTGTATATATTGTGTAATTTTCTCCATATTATAAAACCTGTACAAATGCATAACTCTTTAGTTATCGTAAAAAACCTCATAAAACAAATATATTAAAATTATTAAAAATATTCTTTTATTACAAAACCAAGTGAAACGTTTTCATATACTCGCATTATATAATATGTATAATTGTATAATGTATATAATATAATATAATTTTTTTTCTCTGCCCAACTCTGTTATAATTAAATTTTTTAATTATACAATTTGCACTAACTTTTTCCACCACATTAATTTTGTATAATAGGTTTGGGAGGTGGTTGCGAGGATATTGTGGAATATGTGCAATTCTGTAGAATATATAGCGGTTCGCCAGGTAAAACTCTATAACATTCTATATTCTAATTTTTTAGTATTAAGCTACTTTATATATTATATAATAAATAAATACTACCAATGGCACGAGGTGTGAAGTGCAAAAATGTAACACGAAATTCTCTTTTTGATGTTTATCTCTATAGCGAATAAAAATGTATAGGTCGGGTTATGTGAATAAGAAGTGCAGGTACTTTACACATCTATCCAATATATAGTAGTGACGTATTTTTTATTTAAAACAATATTTTCAGATTTATCCAGTTCCAGCTGGTCAATCTTTCGGACAATTTTAGCAATATGTGAAAGCATTAATAATATTAACCCACCTAGGTTTTTGTTCTCTTTCTTACTCAGTTGCTATGTTTTTACACTTTTAGTCTATAAAACTGATAAAAATTGTAGTTTTTGATGCCCTTGTTCAGAAAAACTAAAAAAAGTGTCCTTCTGTCGGTCTGTCTGTTTGTCTGTCTGTCTGTCCGAGAAATATCAGACACAAGAAAGTTTTACACCAGTGGACGGATTTGTCCAAAATTTTTTGGACGTGAGTTTTTAGTGGTCCTATACTCTGGGATTGAATTTAAGGATTATAGGTTAGTGGCGAGAGGGGGCTCCCATACGATTTTTTTTGCTAAAAATGGCAGAAATATATGACCATATAGAGAAAGTTTTTTCCTGGTAAACGGATTTGGCCCTATATTGTTACAAGTAAGTTTTTAATAGTCTCATACTCTGGGGTTGCATTTGGGGTCTTTAGGTCATACGAATTTTATTATAAAAAAATATGAGCATATAGAGATTGTTTTTTCCTGGTAAGTGGATTTAGCCCAATTTTGTTGGGGGTGAGTTTTTATTACTCTTATACTCTAGGATTTTATTTAAGATCTTTAGGTCAAATAGGAGGGGGTGTGTCCTATACAATGTTTTTGTGAAAATGTCCAAAAAAGATGAGCATATAGAGATTGTTTTTTACTAGTAGACGGATTTGGCCAAATTTTGGTGAGGATGAGTTTAAAGTGGTCCCTAATTTTGGGATTGAATTTAGAGTTTATAGGTCAAAGGTTAAGGGAGACTTCCATTCGTTTAATAAAGAAAATGTTAGTTTGTGTCATTTTTCAAATGTTAACAGATAGTAAAAGCAGCATCCCAGTTATACTGGAGGCTCTCGGACCGATTTTTACTTTTACTATTCATTAAAAAAAAATCCATATAATATATGGAGTTTGTATGAAAATAGTACAAGCATTAATTTAGGTCAAATTGTCGGGACCCATTTTTTTACGTTTATTCTGATTCAGAAAAACTAGAAAATAAAAAATGTCCGCCCGTCTGTCCATCCTCGAAATATTGTCTTCAAGAAAGTTTTACACCAGCGGACAGATTTAGCCAAAATTTGGTGGAGGTTAGTTTTTTAATAATTTGCAGTTCTGGTATTGCATTTGGAGTCTCTAGGTCAAAGGTAAAAGGAGGCTCCCGCATACGATTTTTTTTATCTAAAAATGGCCTAAAAATATGAACATATATATAGAGAATGTTTTTTACCAGTAAACGGATTTAGCCAAATTTTGATAGGGGTCCGTTTTTAGTAGTGCTTTACTCCAGAATTTTATTTGGAGTCTCTAGTTCAAAGATTAAGGGGGGCTCCCATATGCGACTATTTTTTTTGTAAAAATATCCCAAAAATATAAGCATATTAAGAAATATTTTTTACCAGTAGACGGATTTGAACAAATTTTTATGGGAATGAGTTTTTAGTGGTCCGATACTTTTGGATTGCATTTGGAGTTTTTAGGTCAAATGTTGATCATATGATTCTTTTTCTAAAAATGACCAAAAAATATTAGCATATATATAGAATGTTTGTTACCGCAGTAAATGGATTTGACCAAATTTTAGTAGGGGCCAGTTTTTATTAGTCCTTTACTATACTATATTGTGTTTGGAGTTTTTGGGTCAAAGGTTTAGGGGTGCTCCCGTATAATTGTTTTCCAAAAA
>JANSTW010049546.1:0-12835 GCA_027564275.1 Diadocidia ferruginosa
TCATTGGCTTTTCAGTGTATAAAAAATTATATTCATAGATACACATTTGTGGTCATATTATTAAAAGTTAAGAAAAATAATCGCACGAAATTTTCACGAGCGAATTTAATTTTTTCACTGACAATTTTTTTTCGCTTTACTGTTAACAACACAAATCGCGTTCAAATAAAATAATGTTGTTTTGAAAGTTATGTTAAAACAAGCCAAACTTTCTAATGCAAACTTCAGATGGCGTCCAAAACATTGATTTGTGTCCTAGGACAGAAATATAAGTAGCAGCATACGTATCTTGGGTGTTATTATTCAATCTGTAATTCTTTCGGCTCTAATTCGTTTTTAAAATATTTAAAAAAATGTATTTAGATGGTAATATGGTATTTTCTTCGGAGGTTATAATTTGTCGAGTGTTATTTCTCTTAGTTTTGTAGAAAAAAAAATTGGGGATAATTTCTTGGGTTTTATTTCGTATTTACCATTTAAATATTCTATCTCTTAAAGAATATAATATTATATTATATAAGTTAATTAACCGTAACATATAGAAGCTTATTTATTTATAATATTCATCAATTTATGTGTAGGCATACATCCATCTATATACATAAACTCTTCAACACAGACTAAATTTAAAATGTACATAATGCTAATATAGCTAATAATAATATGTTAATTAGACATATTTTTTTTAAGTTTTATCAAAAGGATAATTAGATGTCAATTTTCATCTTTATTCATTCATAAATTTCTCTTTAAAGTATAATGTGATGTTTATAATTTATATATTATAACTTAAAATGTATATACTTACATGTATATATTTTGTGAGCTTTAAACTTTAAATAAAAGCTATGCATATATTTTATTAAATATATTTGTTAGTCATGACTCATGAGATATAAATAGGAGCATTTTCATATTTTGCTTTTTAGAATAATTTTCTTTAAGGCTCTATAACATAGACAGGTGTCGATTAACGGTGAGTACCGGAACTACTATACAAATAATGTAAAAAAAGAAAACAATCCCATTTTTCGTGTCGGAAAAGTGCTATAATTAATTTATAAAATCAAATTTGAGAAAAAACTTTTGTCCACGATGTTTGTATGAATATTATTAAAATAAATAAATTTAAAAAAAATAAAATTTAATCAAAATATTTTGCTGGAATATGTACTAAAGTTCACATTTTGTTTTTTTTTTATATTAAAAAATAACAACAACAAAATTTTAAAAAGCAGCTCTTCCAGCCTCTTGCTATTCCATTTATCAATTTTAATTAAAAAAAATAAGAACATTTCATCGAAAGATGAGGACTGAAACGTATGTGGACTTCTCGATCGGATCGAGTGGTATAATTTACATACATTTTCATTGTTAAACTCAATTTAAACTTACATTATCAACTAGAAGTCATAATAGCTACATTTGAGCGTATCGGATTTTAATCTCGACTCGATACCGATAATATCGAGTTTCATAATGGGGCCTCTGGTTTTTTTAATTGTTAAGCCATTTTTACGAGTACGATATATCCCTTTGTCCGCTTTTACCTATAGACCAACCATAGATTATTTGCCCACTAAAACCTTACTCAGTTACTCACACAAAAATGTGTCCAACTTCGTCGACTGGTGTAAAATCTTGTTATTAAATTTAATTTCTATTTCTCCAGTAGTAATCTTGCAATCCATTTTTAACTAACTTCCCGACTATTTAGGTATTTGAATCATTTAGAGCAGCTCACACCGATAATTCTCTGAATAATTTCGTCATCTTCAAGCAAAATTGAATTTTAATTCTCCATTTATAGACTTCGGCAAAAGTTCACCGGAAAAATCCCTTTTTTATGGTGGGAGTAATATTTTTTGTTCTGGACTCTGGAGTTAATGGTGCATTGGTTCAGAAATTACTGTTCAGTAAATTTAAATTTATATGGAAAGTTAGTTCAGAATGAATCCGCAAGGTGGTGAATTTAACGCTTTCGAAAAACGAACATCGTTTGAAGATTTTGAAATAATATATATTTTATTTAAATTTATTTTGTTTACAAAAATACTGTGCAAAAAATTATAAAAACTTAAAAATCTCACCTCAGACGTCAATAAAATTTATTTTAAGTTATATAAATTGAATTAAACAAAAAAATTGTTGGTCTTCAAATTGATAAGTGTTTTGTATTCTCAAAATATTAGTAAGAACTATACATTAACCCATTACCGCCCACTGCACTTGCCCGAGTACACCTACAAAATACGCGTTTGCGTATCGTTAATATATGTATTTATTTTAGGTTATTAGTTTTTTTGCAACTAGATAGTGCTACCTTTGAATTAAAAAAAAAATTACGGTAGGGTATTAATTAGTGACAAATTTATTATTGTGAATTGCGCGTAGTAAGAAAAGGGATTCGGGTAAGATAAAATGATGAGGTAATTTTATTATAAATAGTTTGAAATATTGGTATTATTTTAT
Organism: Diadocidia ferruginosa; assembly: GCA_027564275.1. Classification (NCBI taxonomy): domain Eukaryota; kingdom Metazoa; phylum Arthropoda; class Insecta; order Diptera; family Diadocidiidae; genus Diadocidia; species Diadocidia ferruginosa. Next base: position 2,473 of record JANSTW010049546.1, read on the forward strand.
TTAAAAACTATTGGTAATATTTACTAAAACATATTATACCATAGTAAAACATTTCTTTACAATAAACTCATAACAGAGTCAGTTTTAGTTCAAATCCGCCATTGTACTCGGACGATAATTAATTTTTTAAATAAACATATTTTTCAATTTTTTTTTTCATAAAGTTTATATTAATTTTATATTGATTCAATAAATAACAATAAAAAACAATTTTCATTCGCGTTTTTGGTTTGGGCGTTAATGGGTTAATATTAAGAGATTAATGGAGCATCGATTGCTGAGTAATAAAATCACTAAGAGATCATTTAGTATAGAAAGAGAAACAGCTATTATAAAAAGGAAGTTTGAACAATTAAGTTTAGATTGCAAACAAATTAGTGAAACGTTATTAGCAGAGATAAGTAGAATTTTAGAGGAAAGTAATGAAAATGTGATGTGTAACGGATTTGGATGAAAAGTCTTCGTCTACAGAAAAATTAGACGAGATACTGAATAGGTATTTTGAATTATCTAAAATTAATGAGAATTGGAAAGTAGCACAGATTCTAGAATATCAGAAGGCACGGGAGGATAAATTGACTAGTTACTAAATTGCTAGCAAACGCGGAATTAAGCGAGGTAAATGAATTGAGAACGATTAATCACAGAAAGCTAATTTGAATAGAGCTGTGCAGGAAATACTGGAATTGGAAAAATCAGTTCAGGAAATATCTGAACAAAATTTGGAAATAACAAACAAGTAAAAACTCTTCTTATGAATGAAGTAAAACAGAAAGTCGAATTTGGGAATTTAGAAAATCAGTTGAGTGAAGCAAGAGATAATTTGAGTTTGTTTGGCGAAAATAAGGTGGACCGTTCAGATGATCGGAATTTAGTAGTATCGAAAGTAGAAAATTCATCCTAAAATGGTATTGGGATTAGCGGATATATCACGGGAGGTGCGGGAGGCTGTTCCAATCTTTAGTGGAGAAAGAACAAGTGGGTTGAAAGATGATGTTGAATTCTTTTTAAATAATTGTAGTATTATATTGAGTAATATATCTAAAGACAAGGAAGAGTACTTTTTACAAATAGTGAAAGGACGGCTGGAAGGGGATGCGCTAAGCCTTGCTCAGCAGAATGAGGTGAAAACCTTTGAGACTTAGAAATTGGCTTGCAAGCATTATTTGCCGACTAAGACACAGAGAGTATTGAGGAGTTTGGAGGAAGAGTGATAGTTAATCTAAATCAGTGTCTATAAACAGCAAAATCATTGTATAGTGAAGAGACCAAAGCTTTGCTAACTAATATTGAGACAAGAGCAATAACTGTATTTTCAAAAGGTTTAAGGGAGGAATCAGTTAAAAGGCATCTGATTTAGATTCATTGCACACATTAAGAGAAGCACTAGAGAAGGCTACAAAATAGTATGCGAAAGAGGTCAATATAGTACAAGACAAGTAGAGAACAGCAAAACAAAGGAAATGCAACTGGAAATGAAGACTTAATGAAACGTTTTGAGGGCCTGATGAGAATTTGAATCAAAATCAGCAGAAGTTAGGAAAGACTGTGTAAGAAGATATGGTTCAAATTTGGAAATCAAATGTTACAACTGCAACCGTGTGGGCCCTAAAGAACGGGTAGGAGAAATGATTTTGAGACAATGGGGACAAATAGGTATAATCAAAATTACCAAAATCACCAAACTCAGTATAATACACCAAGGGAATATCCAAGTGGAAGTGCTGGAAATGGGATAAATGTGAATCATGGTAATTATGTTAATACTAATAATGGAAATCGGCCAACCAATGGTGTAAATAATTCTTCTAACGCTCGTGGTGGTTTGGTATGTCATTATTGTTAAAAAAGTGGACACACTGTGGAGCATTGCAATTTGAGAAAAAACGATAGTATCTGTACTGTTTGCAGATTTTATGGTCATTCTTTGGAAACTTGTGACAGGTGTGGAAAAGGAAAAGAAAATAGGAAGAAGAAATAGACTCACTAATAAGGTAAAATTATTGCAAAGGCTGAGAGATTGTGATTAAGATGAGGAAAAAAAGAACCGGTACGAGGAGTTAATAGAGGAAATGGAGCAAAAAAAGAAGCAGATGAATAAAATTAAAATTAAATTATTAATTATTGTAGCTTGAGTTTTAATTATCAAGGACAAGTGTCTTGGGAATTGGGTCTAATTGTCGTGAATAAAGAGAGAGAATATTATGGGGATGGTTAAAGGTAAGTTATTTTTGTGGTTGGATCGAAGTATTCACAGTTTATAGGATTTGATGACAGGGCATATGGGGAATGCTAGAAAGTGGTATCATATAGCGATACCTTGCATATGTACCCTAGTAAAAAAAAATCAAAATGTATGGGAGATACTTGTCGAGAATGAAACAGTAGGGTTTAGCTTTAATATGCAACTGACTTGTTTTATTAAAATCTCTTAAAAACTACTTAACTAAACAATATGTATATAATGTTAACTATATATAGTTCTTATATATAAATGTATGTATTTATATATATGATCATTTATAGTATAATACAATTCATAATAAGTTTTATTATGAACTGTCTCTTCATCTCCCTCTTAATTTTTATTAAATAGTTATAAATTTTTACTATATCATATAAAATTAATTTTAATTAATTCGTGAACAAAATATTTTTTTTTAATAATAATTAAATTTGTTAACTAAATATTTATATTTTATATTTTATAGAATTAAATTGTATTTTTTGTTGTTATCTTTACTGTCCTTTTTTTTAATTATTTTATTTTATCCAAAATCTACAAAATTAATCTTATAAACTAGTGAATATAATTATTTTAATTATTATGCATCACGATAATAAATGTTTCCACTTCTAGTTTGGAAACTAGAATTTCTATTTAATTCTGGCTGGCTTATATTATTTGATTTAACTTCAACATCGGTGGTTCCCAAACCAGGTACCGATCGTTGATCATTTCTTAAAAATATTGAATTTCTACGATATTCTCTATTTTGATCATCGCTTACAATGTATGATCTTGGTGTATTACATTTATCTAAAATAATACCCGGGCTCCAACGTTTGTTAAATTTGTTTTGCATAAAAATTCTTTGACCGATATTAAATTCTTTTTTGTTATGAAAAGCTCTATCATGATATTTTTTATTATTTTGAGCTTTTTTAATAATTTGACGATAAGCATTAGCATTTATTTTGGGTTTTAATAACTGATCAGAAATTGGTAATTTTGTTCTTAATCGACGATTAAACAACAATTGAGCTGGAGACAAATTTAAATCTTTTGTAGGAGTATTTCGATACTCCAATAAACTAATTAAAATTTCTTCATTAGAGTCTCCTTTTTTAAGAATATTTTTGCAGATATCTACCGATTTTTCAGCTAATCCATTGGATTTTGGATAATTTGGAGAAGTTGTTACTATTTCAAAATTCCAACTATTTGCAAATTGCCGACATTTATATGAATTAAAAGGAACATTATCAGCAATGACGATTTGTGGAATTCCTAATTGTGAAAAAATACTCATCCATACAGAAATAACTTCTTCTGAGCTTTTATTTTTTAATTGTTTCAACTCAATCCATTTACTATAATAATCCATCAAGGCTAAATATATTTTTCCATTAATTTCTAATATATCACAAGCAATTTTATTAAAAGGAAGATCTGGTATATCATGTGGAATTAATGGCTCTTTCGGATTTGATTTTTTAAATAAATTGCATTTAAAACAATTATTTATTTCATTTTCTATGTCGTTATTCATAAATTGCCAGTAAAACATTTCTTTCGCGCGTTTTTTAGTTTTTGGAACACCCATATGCGATTCATGTAAAATGTTCAAAATGAATTTTTTCATTGATGATGGTATTATTATTCTATCGTGATAAAACAATATCCCATCTTCAATATTGATGTCATTTCGCAATTTATAATAAAATTTAATATTATCTGGTACCTTACTCTTATGTCTCGGCCAACTATTTAAACAATAATCTAAAATTATTTGTAAAATTTCATCTTTTTGAGTTTCTTCTCTAAATTCAATTTTTCTTTCGTCGCTGACATTAATTGATAGAACAGATTCTTTAAATGTAATGTCCTCTTCACTATTACCCGTATCTATATAATTTCTACTCAAATAATCAGCGATGTACATATATTTGCCAGGTAAATATTCAACCTTCAAATTATAATTTAACAATCTTAATCTCATTCGCTGCAATTTTGAAGACGGAATTTTGTGTATTTCTTTTTCCATAATAGAAATTAACGGTTTATGATCACTTTTAACTACTATTGACCTTCCGTATACGTAGTTGTGAAATTTTTTACATGCATAAGTGATCGCTAAGAATTCTTTTTCTATCTGTGCATATCGCTTTTCTGTGTCTGACAGACTTCTAGAAGCATATGCAACAGGAAGATTATTTTGCAATAAACATGAACCTATTCCATTCTGAGAAGAATCAGTTTGAATGGTTATTTCTTTCTTTGTATCAAATGGCTTTAATACTAAAGGACTTATTATTTTTTCTTTAATTTTTTTAATAACATTTGAGTGAACTTCACTCCATTGAAATATTATATTTTTTCTTAATAACTCTCTTAATGGAGATGTTATTTCTGCAAGGTTAGGTATAAATTGCCTAACATAATTTACAACACCCAAGAATTGTTGTAATTCTTTTTTATTTTTCGGATCTTTTAATCCTTGAATTGCAGAAATTCTTTCTTCACTCAAAGAAATACCATTTCTAGAAAATATGTGCCCTAAGTATTGCACTTGAGGAACTTTATATTGAAACTTATTAGGCCCAAATTTAACATTTAATTGTTTGGCTCTTTCTATAACAAAATTTAAAGTTTCATCATGTTCTTTGATATTTTTTCCTGTTATTAAAACATCATCGATGTAAACTACTACGTTTGGAATATGACCAAAATTTTCATAATTAAATTTCTGAAAAATTTCTGGCGCTGTAGAAATACCGAAAGGTAACCTATTAAATTGAAAATTTCCAAATGGAGTAGAAAACGTACATAATTTTTTAGACTCATCATCGAGCTCAATCTGCCAAAACCCAAATTTTAGATCTAAAACAGAAAAACATGTAGCTCCTTCTAATTTAGCAGTTATTTCTTCTAATGACGGTATAAGAAATTTTTCTTTTTTCAAATATTTATTCAATTCTTTTGGGTCAAGACATATGCGCAAAGTACCATCTAATTTTTCAATAATTACTATATTGTGAACCCAGTCACGAGCTTCATTGACTTTTGAAATTATTTCCATTTGCTCAAATTCTTTTAAAGTTTCTTTTAAACGATCATATAATTTTAACGGAACGCGACGAGCAGGCTTAACGACAGATTTAGCATCGTTAGATAATTCCATATGATATTTTTTACCAAATTTACCTATACCCTCAAAAACATTTTTATGTGATTCAATAAATTTTAATTTGTCCCCCGCTTCAATCCTATTTTTGTCAATTTTGATTTCTTTATTTAAATTTAAATTTATTTTTTTAATTTTATTAACTTTTTTAATTAAACCCAAATTTTCGATCGTTTCCAAACCCAAAATAGGTACTAAATCATCTTTTACTATTATAAAACGATTCAACGAAATTTCATTTTTATGCATACAAACCAACAAACACTCACCCTCTGGTACAATTTTTTGCCCACCATAAGCTTCTAATATTAAATTTGAAGAATCAATTTTGGCATTTTTATCAATTTTGTTTAATAATTGTCTAGATAAAATATTTACTTCAGAACCGGTATCTAGCTTGAGCTCCACCATTGCATCATTAATTCGTATTGACTCAGACCAGCTTTTATTTTTCCTAAAATTAAAAATATTATTACTATGCACTTTACAAATATTATTAATTATATGTATATTATGTACAAAAATAGAGTCTGAAATTTCATTCACTTTACATTTTACCAATCTTACGTTCTTTGTATTGCATACAATTGCAAAATGATTGATACCACCACAGTTGTTACATTTTTGACCATACGCTGGACAGCATCTATAACCATGACTTGTATTACATCGTTTACAGGAAAACACATTTTTATCGTTGTGGTTGTTTCTATTTTTAATAAATTTTTGGTTGCTCTTTTTATATTTATTACATTGTTGTCGTTGATTGCCATTATTATTATAATTTTTATGCTGTGTTGGTGTTGTAGACATTGTACCATTATTTTTATTTCCAAATTTACCTTTTATTGCATGAACAGTTTTATCTAAATTCTGCATTTCTCTGGAATGATCTTTGGATATTTCAGCTGACTTGCATATTTCTACCGCCTTCTCAAAAGTTACGTCTGATTCCAACATTTTTTCTTGCAGATGTTTGTCAGAGATACCTAGCACAATTCGATCACGCATTAGTGATTCTTTTTGATCCTCAAAGTCGCATGAATTTGCAAACTTTTTAATATCTACCAAGAAATTGTCGAATGGTTCACCTTCTTTTTGATTTCTTGAAAAAAATATAAATCTTTCGTACACTATACGTTTTTTCGGCATACAAAAATTTTCGAACGCTTGTTCAATAGACGAATAATATTTTTTTTCTTCCTCGGTGAGATCAAAAGTGTTGTATAGTTCTAAACCTTCTTCACCAATAGTATTCAGAAATAAAGCGATTCTTACACCTTCTGTTTTGAGGTTATATCCTGACGCCTTTTCAAACAAATCATAGGCTTGCTTGAATCTTCGCCAGTTTTCGGACATGTTGCCGTCAAATTTTAAATCCGGCACTTTCGTTACGAAATCCATTTTTTTTTAATTTGCACAATTTTTTATTTATAACCTATCTACTGTTTATGTATTAAATGGATTTTTTTTAATCTTAAATCATCCGATTTATTACGTATAATTTTTTCATAATTAAATTAAAGCAATATAATACGCGATATATTTAATTTAATTATCTGAATTTATTTTATTTAAATCTTAGAAATTTTTATAAATAAATAAAAATTCTAGATAATTTGATTTCTTTTCTCTTTTTTGCTTTAAACCGGCTGCGCCATGTCGAGAATGAAACAGTAGGGTTTAGCTTTTATTAAAATCTCTTTAAAACTAATTAACTAAACAATATATATATAATGATAATTATATATAGTTCTTTTATATAAATGTATGTGTTTATATATATGAGCATTTATAGTATAATACAATTATAACAATTCATAATAAGTTTTATTATGAACTGTCTCTTCTATTCTGTTTCTCTTAGCTCGTCTAATAATTCTTCTAAATAAGAAATTGGTAAAGCTTTCTCGTGAAAAACTTTCAAATCGATCTATATGATTCTTGTTTGGGTTCCAAACTTCCAATATGTATAATACATATAAGGAGCTAAAAAAAGTCAAACTAGATCTGCATTTTATGAAAAAATTGTCTCCAAATACGCTTTAGTGTGTTGTGTGACAAAGTTATCAGAGAAGGAAAATAATGTGTTTTGATTAAGGTTGATTAAATGTTTGAATAAGCTTGTTTTATTTTCCTCTTACCTAAATTAAAGACAACGAACGAAAGTTTTAAAAGAACACATTACCTTTTTTTAATTTTTTATTATTTACAACAAGACTGCGAATAGCCTAAAATCAACATTTCATATTTATATACTATAATTAAGAAAATTTAGGAACTTCCTGATTTCCGTGATCCCTGAGCTTGGTCACAAGTGAGCCGGGTGAACAAAGTCTTACCCTGCATAGAGCAGGGCAGCTGTTTTAGGTTTGTCAAAAAACACATCAACTGCGACAAAGCATTTGGTTTGGGATATCCACATTTCGCCCGCACGAATCATCAAAGGAACCCTATCTGTTGGTATCAAATATTCGATCAACTGCTTTAAATCACTGTAATCGTTTTTTTAATAAACACTTGCGAATGAGCCCAGTTGTGCAAAATGTCCGTTATACAGAAGATCGAACTCACAAACTCTTGTGCACAGAGCTACATGACGCTAACCACTGCTTCATGCTGGCTATAGATCGAAAGAAGTCCAATGTAGTATAGGTGCCAGATCTTCCTCACAAATTATTGTTTTTCTTTTTTTTAATGTTTTCAGGGTCATAAGTACTATGTTAAAACGGGCACTCAGGCATTATTGTCTATTGTGCCCTCCCTCTTTGTTTGCAGCGCTTGATTGGAACCCACAAGTAACCCGAAAAAAAGCCTACTTAAATCTTCATGGCACCGAACGATGCTGCAGGAAGTTAAACTAAAGGAAAGAACTTCAACGAAGTAAGCCTCTGGCAAGAAATCGCGTACGTTGGAAAAAAATGTGTGGATGCCCATTGCTAACGCGCTATGGAGTAAAGGACGAGATGATAATAAATAAATTTTGAGGAACTGATAACTCCTCTCTATTTTAAATATCTTTATAATTAGTATAGGCAAAAAAATTTGATATAAATATTCCGATAAATATAATCCGAAAAGCTTGTTTGATATTAAAATTATCGAAATTTCGATATTAAAAACAAAACTCGAAAATAGAAATATAGTTTAATGAAAATATCGATATCGATGATAAAAACGAAAATTGATAGATTAAACAGCTAAATATTACACTAAAAAAGACAAAAATACAAAATTTCTAAATTTTACATATAAAAATTCCCATACAAAGTGTACGTATATATAGCGTTTTTTTTTGTGCAGACCAATTTTGATGATGCACAAAATTTTTTAATTTTGAAAAAATTTTACTACATACTGCTTATAAAACGTTCAGCAGATATGTGGCAAGTTTAAAAAAAAATCTTATCTAATTTTTTTAATTTTTTTAAAAAATGTATGTGATATATATAGATTTTTTTTTCTACAATTTTTCAACTTTGGGCGTTCGACGTACCTAATCGGTATGCTAAATTATAAAAATAAAATGACTTTTTTTTATAAAATTTAATTACCTACAATATACAAAAAAATATTTTAAAATCGGACAACAAACAAAAATGTTATAGTATTCTGAAAAATGCCCTACAAAAAACAAGATGGCCAAAGACTGCTGTTCCGGGCTTATTTTTTGATATGTTGCGTTAAATAACCTTATAAAAATATACTGAAGGCCTCATCTTGTAGAATTTTTTTTAGCGAGTTCCATACATTTACATTTTTTTACAATGTAGCATTGTAGCTGGCAGCCAATATATGTGTAGTTGACATAAAATGTGGTAACACATACTAAAAGGGCATTAGAGTCGAATCCTATATAGCTATTCAGCTGGAATCTATTATATATGTAGCGTATACAAAATGTAGGACGCACTCTCGACTGGCAGCCTCTAGTCAGCGGTCGGTTTTATTTATTTTAAGGCATTCCCGTGTGTCAGCTGGCAGCCAATGTGGATTGGCGGAGGGTTTGGGTGCCAAAAAACCGTGAAACGATTTTTCTAAGCTCTACCGCCAGGTAGTTAGCGGCCCAAAAGCTGCTACATCTAGACTATTTTGTTACATTTAGACTATTTTGATACATTTAGACTATTTTGTTACATTTAGACTATTTTGTTACATCTAGACTAATTTTTTTTCTCGACTGACTCTTTTTGATCTCGACTGATTTCCGCCAATTAGCTGGCGGCCGAGAGGCTACTAGTTTTGTTTTATTAGGAAAACCACTTTTTTTCTCTATATTCATAATTTTATCTATGAAACCACAAAAACTATCTGAAAAATTCTTTGGATGTACAGATAAAAAATTAAAAAAAATCATAATATAATAAAAAAAAGAGTACGTAAATATGCATGCCAATGGGAAACCAACTATCAACCGTTATAGCGGACATAAATACAAAAAATTATTGGACACAGTAAAGCTAAAACGTATACGCATGTATAGGTTCTTTTTTATGAATGAAATTCATAGCTTTAGTGTTGTTTTCAGGTATGAGCCAAAAATATGTGTATAATACACGGATGTAAAATATGAAGGATAGGTGAATAAAAAATAATTTTGTGATTTTGAACAAATTTATAAAAAAATTGCAATTTTTTCTCAATTTTGGCTTTTTTATAATTTAATTTGGATCTAACTATTTATATAACTATCGATACTATATAGCGAGTATGTTCAGAGGCATCCAATTGAGCCTTTTTGCTTGTATACGTAAAATTTATTATAATTATATATACACTTTACATATCCAGGTGTTTGTATATTTTATTTATTATTTTAATTAATTAATTTATTTATTATTTTAATTACAAAAAATATACACAATATCTTAAAAAAATATTTTAATTATTCAATTCGACTAAATTATCACGAATTATTTTAACAAAACCTTTTAAATATTTATGAAACTTGTTTT